>JBAJNP010002821.1:0-23084 GCA_036877545.1 Yasuhikotakia modesta | reverse complement strand
TGTGTGTGTGTGTGTGTGTGTTCCCTTTCTAAATGATATCTTCTGCATGCTCAGATGCTTCTGAGCGGGTGGCGACGCCCCCAGAGGAAAATGATTGACAGCTTGGCAGCGATAGCAGGAGTGATGCTGTGAAGAGAGGCAGAGAAAGAGAGAGATGATTCATATAGGCAGGACTGTGTGGATTTCAGATGGACCTCAGTTTTCTGTGAGAATAAAATCTGAATCTACAAACTGTGAATCGATCAACAAAACATGATTTGTATTCTGTGTTCATTAGTTGATTGTGTTAAACGCTCGTCTTTACAGCTCTGAAGAACTCTGTGTGTTAATGTCTCTTTCCTTCATTGGGGTTTTGGAAACTGCACTGTTGAAAATTCATTACTTTATCCCACGTGTTTAATTCTAAGATTGGGTAATGTGGAGTTTGCCTTAGAAACAGGGATGATCACATCCCATAATTCTTAGCAAAATATGATTTATGAGTGTCTTGTTTGTATTGTGGTTAATGTTTCCCCTTCTGATGCATGAAATCAGTTTGTTTCTCATTATCCGGCTAGTCATTTAAACTAAATGCAATAATACACTTATGATGATGAATGTAAATTTGCTATTTTAAAAAGCAGGAAATGAATTGGTTTAAATTGTAAGTGCTGCTAGACAAAAGCGCGTAGAGCGCAAGCTTATAAATGTACAATTCATTAGATAAAATCTTATGTAATTAACATATTTTAGCAGTGTTCACACTTTTTAAAGAGATCAAATGAATGCGTCACATCTCTGTCACCAAACTCTGCTGTTTTCCATGACAGTTCAGCTCAGTTCAGCTCAGTAAAACACGAATGAGATCAATATTTTTTACTTTTATTTTTGTGTCTCAACTTTATAACAGCCAGAGTTTTACTTTCACAAGTTTTAGAAGATTTTGGATGCAGGAAAAGATAGAGGCAGATTTGAAGAACGTTGCAAAATGCGCTGATATGCGTCAGTGAATGGAAATAATGAATGCAGCCCAACACAGCCAGAACTCAACTAAACTTTCTGCTTTTCTATTGAAACAAGTTTTTAAAAGAAAACTGCATCTTTGGGTTTCAAAAGCTTTCCACAATACTTCAGATTCTGACTGTAACTGACTGTATGTGTAGATCTGAAACACAAACTCAGATAACAAGTTTAGGTTGTAAAAATGTTTCCATCAAGTAACAAAAACATTAAAAATATCAACATTTTAAACCCCCAGTTTTTCAGATGTGCATTAATGTTTGAAAATGAATGTATTCATGTGTTAATGATACTTCTTGGCTATTAGAACTTTATTCAAACATTTTAAGCATTTCTATAACAACTTTAAAACACCGTTTTGATACGTTTTTGACAAGTTTTATCAACGTTAAGCAGTGAATGTCATTTTTCTTGTTACTAGGAGCTAAAGAGGTGAACGCCAGCGGCAGGACGTTCACCGTGAGGAGTTCCCTGAAACTGCAGGTGGACAGGAACGATGATGGGGTGGCTTACACCTGTAAGGTGGACCATGTGTCCCTGACAGCAACACCTCAGCAGACCACAGAGGTGCTGGAGGTCCACTGTAAGTGCCTCCTGTGTGTGTGTGTGTGTGTGTGTGTGTGTGTGTGTGTGTGTGTGTGTGTGTGTGTGTGTGTGTGTGACACTATAACAATCAGCAGCCAATCAGCAATAAGGTCATTCTATTAGTCATTGCATCTGTAGGGCGTGTTTATTATTGTGAGGGCAGAGTACATTTAATGTAAGCAGTTACACACACTGACTTCTATTTGTTTAATCTGACCAAAACTAGTCTAGTTTTTAAGAAGTGCTGTAACATTAAAATATGATTGTTTCTATTGAATATTTAAAAAAAACACAGCAGAACGTTTCAGTTTTAATATTTAATCACAGAATTATTGCTCTAACAAAACTTGATGGTTTTGTGTCCCAGATGCTCCTCGTGTGGAGATCAAACACACCGGCACCATCCCTCAGGAGGGGCAGTTCCTCAAACTGGAGTGTGTGTCCAAAGGAAACCCTTCGTAAGCGTCCATACATATCACTGTCTGACGGGTCTGTGAGGGTCACGACACAGAGCAGCTGATGTTCTTTCATTGATTCTCCAGGCCGGACCCGGTGCTGTGGACCAAAGATGGAGGAGAACTTCCTGACGTGGAGCGTGTGATTGTTGACGGGCGAGAACTTACCTTCACATCGCTGAACAAAACAGACAACGGCACGTACCGCTGTGAGGCCACCAATCACCTCGGCACCAATCATGCTGAATATGTGCTGTTTGTTTACGGTGAGTGACGGACGGATCATGAGAAACGTCTTCTGCTAATCCAACTGTGTTTTTGCTAAAACCCAGGCTGTGTTGAAGCAATAATCACACGAAACATGTCGGGGACTAGGGTAAAATGTGTCACACCCTTAGCTTAGCCAACTGTGCCCCATTGTTTGCATTTTTAGTATGTTTTAAGTTAATCATATTGATGCAAATTTTATGCATGACATGAAATATTTTGAATATTAAACATTTTACAGTGTCATGGAACCCAGTGAAAAGACTTGAATGATACTGGGTATAAGTATATTGATTTATGTAGATAGTTTTATCTGAAATGCAAATAGTCCACTTATTTCTCAATAATGATTTTACCCCTTCACGCGACCTATGTTATAAATACTTCCCTGTCATTTCAGCGGATAGCAGACGTCCTCAAATATAATTAGCCATGTTAGTTTCTCCTCTCTGTCCTTGCCTAGAGGACGACACACTTGTGTGGTACATCTTACCCCCTCTCAGACGCAGTGTTACACAGAAGACGTGCAAGAGAGCAGAAGCCACTGAAATCCACTTGTCCTTCCCTGACTTCTTTTAAAGTGAAGGAGTCTCTCCTCCTAACAGCAGCAAACAGGATGAGTCTCTGCACACCCTGAGGGTCAGAGGCTACGCCGCGTCCACATCTGCCCTCCCTCTCATCAGAGCAGCTGTGCGGATACGCCCACAGGCCCAAAACTGAGACCACAGACAGCATCTCTCCATCACCCTCTCCATATCTCTGCCTTCTTGACTCTGAGCCCCTCCGGGCGCCCAAACACTTCCCCCCTCTTAGTTCCAGAAGTTTCTTCTCTGTCTCACTTTCTGTTCTCCTCCATCTCTGCGTTTGTCTCTTCTCTCAGGGCATCTTAAGAAGATTTAATTAGCCGTTATGGAGCAGTGTAGGGGTCCGGCCACTGGCTTCTCCAAATGTCAAGACTCCGTAACAACAAGGAGAACCAAAGCTCCTAATGATGTTGATGCCATAAAACTGACACCTTCTCTGTAGGAATAAAAAGCTAATTGGGTGTCACAAATATAAAGCACCTTGTCTGAATTAATTACTGTCTCTCTAAATGGCAAAACATGATGCAGTCCTTCTAGCGGTGATTAGCGCAAAAAGCAGAACGATATAATGGTCGCCGTCCCTCATCACGGGTCGTTTTTCTTTCATTGTGCCGCCGGAAACGTAATAAATCTTCTCGTTCGATACGCAGCCATCACTTGATATTCCAGGCAGAGGACGGCTGTGTCAGTTGGGTACCTGAGAGAGGTGTAGTCAATATTATTTCCAAATCTCACCCTTAATTAAAAATGGGCCATGACATTTAAATAAGATATTAAAGCAGGCCAATGGTATATCCTGCGTGTTTGAACAGATAATAACACTTTGATCATTTCTTATATGAATGAGAAAATGAAGACCCCAAATTTGCCTAAACAGAACTTATTAATAATACTTACAAAAATAGACACATTTTATGTAATATAATTACAGTGTGATATACTATAAGCTGGAGTTTCCCACAATGCATCCTGGCAACTATACAACACATCACAATCCAGCAGCTGCATAGCAATGAAACACCCTAGCAACCACTTAGCGACGCCCCGACAACATCCCAACATCGCGGTGCAGGGTTTTGCACTCTCATCTTCTTCAGCAAATGTAAAACTCTGGCCATGACCTGCTGTGTATTAATGTCTGATTCTGGCTTCTGTGGTGTGTCTAATTTTCAGGTGCCGGCGCTGGTTTGTGCTGTGTAATTCACAGCTATCAGCTGCATTACTCTGCTTGTCTGCTGGACTCCATTAGTGGGGAGGCAGAGCCATGATTTAGCTTATCAGCCGGAGTCTGACTCTCCCTCCTTATCGCTGCGCGTTTCACGCATGCAGAGCAGCTGCCGGCGTTAAGCTGATGGAGAAGCAAAAGTGTGATGAGGAGTCTTCCTCAAACCTGCTGTTTTGAGCAGCATAAGTCAGTCAGTTTAAACGTCACGTTTAAGTGATATGAGGTTAAATCTGACAGCTCTCTCCTGTAGCATCTGCTGTGTTTAAATATGAGCTAATGTGGATCTCTGAGGTGCATTGATGGCTCCACAGTGTTTGTGATCAGAAAAGCTTGTTATGGTGATGGTGTTTCCCTACATTTCTCCATCAAAAATTAATGTTTGTCTCTCTGTGTGCCTCTTGCATTTTCTACCCTTCTGAGAGCAAAACTGTCACTTTGCTGTTGCCATGAATGCTTTGATATATTATACACAAACCAAACAGCCATTATCTGCTAACATCATAAACAAAGACACATTTTTGCTGTCAGGTCATGATTATTTACATTTTACAATTTATTTCAGTTGTTTATTCATGTCCACATTGTTGAATTTAAACCCATTCAGTTTTAATTTGCATTGTGATGTCAGCACGCTGCTCGGTGTGATGTCAGCACGCTGCTCGGTGTGATGTCAGCACGCTGCTCGGTGTGATGTCAGCAACTGTTGCATAACATTTGTTTCATTGTTATGTTTTCTTCCCCTTGTCATTGTTGTTTTGTCTTGTCTGCCCTGTTTTGTTGGCGTGTCTGTTTTCATTGTTGTTTGTGGTGTACAGATGCCCCCACCACACCGTCACCATCCACAACTGCCCCCGCACCCACCTTCCCAGACACCACAGGCCCTTTAGACTCCAAGAACCTCAATCCTGCAGTCACCGGTAAGAGAGGTACTGTACAGCCTCACTGCCATCCTCCTTTTCCTCACAAGCCTCTTCATCCCTCTGTCCATTTTCTTTTCTCCTGGTTTTCGCAGTGAGGTCTGAATCTGAACAGAAGTGATGTTGGAAGATTCTCTGCACTTCTGTGTCTCTGTCCACACGTCTGTTCAACTATAATACCTGTCACCTCGCTTGTGTTTTACCTTCTGCTGTTTCATTTAATGCATTATTTACTTACTCTCAGTGTGTTTGTTTGTTGTTTTAAAATGTAGGTTTGGAATTACATGGGAGTGAGTAATTCATAACTGAATTGTCATTTTTTCTGTTTAATGGACCTGGTGAGAGTTTTACTTCCCTGTATTACATTCAGTGTAATTATCCAATACCCTGAGGTTGTGATAAAACATCTTTATAGATGCTTCCAGGTATAAACTTCTGCTTTATACTGGATGTGTTACACTTCCCCAGTGTGTGTGTGTGCATGTGTGTGTATGCGTGTGAGTGTGTGTGTGCACGTGTGCATGCGTGTGAGTGTGTGTGTGCATGTATGTGTATGCGTGTGTGTGTGTGTGTGTGTGTAGCACTCTGAGCTCAGTGACGATGAGAAAACAGTATTAAGTTCATGAGTATTTAAGTGAAAATGCTACTTTCTATACAGATGAATGGAGTAATAATGAAGATATTGGAGAAAGAAACATTTTGTTAACCCTTCGCTGACAGGCTAACTCAGACGATTTCTCAGATTAACTTAGTTTTAATGAATCTTACACATCATACGTTTTGTGTCTTTTTGGGAATGAGATCTACTGCATGCGGCCTCCGCTGACAAGAGTTTGTCTGTAATCTGGAAAGTATTGTGTTTCATCTGAGCTTATTTCTCAAACACATTAGCAGCTCGTCTCCCCGCCTGCCGTCAGTGGGCGCAGCGGCGGAGGGCTTCTGCCCGCGCCGTTCTGCAGCCTTAATGGGAATAATAAGTCTTCTGAGAAGAAGCACCGGGTCCAGACGATGCCATCAGTGTGTCTCCCGTCCCTGTTAAATCTGCCAAATGCATTTTTATGGCTTGCAAATTAGCTGTGACCTTATGAAGCTGAAAGGTTGAATAAAGTACTAGAGCTGCTGAGAATTTTAAAATATTTACAGCTCACTTTTCATAATCAGCATGAAGGCGCTCTCCTGCGGACCCCACGCCATTACGGTCCCCCCGAGACGCTTTTACAGGGATAATGGTCGGTCATGGCTTTTGTCTCCGGATCAGGAGAGGAGAGAGCAGAAATTCATCTGTTAGGGAGTGTCTTGAGTTTGCGTTCATTAGCCAGGACCAGAAACAAGAGAGAGAGGAAAACAAAGTGCAGCAGTTTTATACAGAATTATTGCAGTTTTGTTTTTACTTTTTCTGCATCTGCCAAAAAAATTACCCAGTTTAATTGGATTTAACTCTAGGACGTAAACACAGAAAGTAGAAAGTTGTGAAAGGACCGACGTTTTTAGCTCTTTGAAATTTGTTGGCTGAAGAATAAAAACAATTATTTCACTTTTTTCCACCACAGGTCACTGTGGATTAAACAATAAAGCGTGCGTAGCGAGCGGCGAGCCTCCTGTGTAGAAGCTCACAGTGTGGAGTGGAACATTTGTCTCTCGAAGCGTTGACCAGACATAACTTAACACAGAAACCCCACCGGTACGTAATGGCCAGACATGGCCTGTCAGTTGTGGGCTAGATTCAGAGCCGTTCATGGTCTGTGGTCCCAGTAAGATCCAAACAAATGAGCGATCCACAGAGAGTCCAGTTCCAGCGCTGACAGGAAAGCTTTGTTGATCTAATTAGCGTTTTATGAGAAGAACAAAACAATGTTTGTGTTCCTTCAGTCTGTTGTTCTGGTCAGGTGAAAACTTGTGGGCATGTCTTCCCAGCACAACCATCAGAAACAGGAAGAAAAAGTGGCTCGTTGCACATTTAGTTCATCGCTCCTGAGGACAAAAACTTCTGTTAGAAAGGAGAAAACTGGCTTTTTGTATCTCTAGTTGTTTTATTCCATCTGGGTCGCGGCGTTAGACATCATTTATCCAGCTGCTGCACCTCAGTAAAACGATTAAAATTATTTTTAAGCACGTATCAATAAAATTATTGATTTGGACCCGTAGAGAGCTGCTAAGAGACACTCTGAAATGAAAAAGCGCTTCTCTTAGGGTTTGCCAGAGCTAAAACCCGCCTCTGTTTAAACCAATAAGGCAAAGTTTCGTCTGCTGTGTCCCTCAAGGGTCAGTTAAATATTGAGACAGCACTCCCGGTCGCCCCTCTCTCTCTCCCTCCGCAAAGCGGCGGAGCGCAGCAGGAATGAAAATGTAACGCAAAGGTCTCTCTCCTCAGTCAGGCAGCGCTGTTATTGATGATCTGTCAAATTAAGTCGTGTCATGGGAAGACTTATGGCAACAATTTAAAATAAAACAGGAAGGGAAAAAGAAAAATCATTAAACTCTGCCACTGAATATGAAATACGAACACGTCTGTCCTCATTCGTTTCATTTTGGTGGAGAGGAAAGATTCCTAAAGTAATTCCTGGAACCCTTCATCTGCCAGAGGTAACGCTGCTGCGTTTCCCAGCATGCATTGCAGGTCAGGTTTAAAGCGTGGCATCCTAATTCTGGAATAAAACAGCACAGATCTTCAGAAACGTTCCTGCTGGTGTTTCTCGGTGGATAACACCTGTATTTGTTTTCTTCTTTCGCTCTGTCTGGGTTCAATCGTTGAGGGTCGTTTCACGCCCATCGTTTTCAGCCACAATTAGAGGCTGTAATTTGTTTTGAAAATCTAATTAAACTGCTGACCAGCCGGCGGCCGCGGCTCCGTCTTGGCTCAGATCAGCTCTCGTGAGCAGGCAGTATTTAAATCACTCTTCACAGGTCGTTTCAGAGGAGAGAAGACACCAAACTGCTGCTTTACTGTGCATGCAAGAAAAAGGCTTTGTTTAAGGTTTTTTTAATGTTTATTTAATGTTTTATATAGTACGTGGGCCCAAGTTGATATACCAGCAGTCTCTTCAATTTTACCTCCTAAAAAAGTTCAGCTGTTTAGATTAGACATCATCTCTCCATTCAGTTTAGTCTTAGCAGAGAGATGATTTAATTGGTCTCTTACGGCTACTGTTGATGTCATGATGACATGATGACATGACGACTCTTAAAGGAAAACGTCACATAAAAATGAAATCTGTCATTGTTTTCTTCATGTCAGTCTGAACACATAAGAAAAGTGACACTTCATGGTGACAACAGCTGCCAAGCTTTAGAAAGGATAAAAGAAATCAAACATAAAAGGAATGGTGTGATATATGGAGAGGGTGCTTTAAGATCTGTAGACGTGTCGTGTGTCTCAGTCACAGATTGTGATCAGACTCACTGAGCAGTAAATATTCCTCTGAGGTTTGAAATAATGTAAATATGAAAAATAATGATGTTTATTTTTAATTTGTGGCTGAAACTTTTCCATCAGTGAGTTCATAACTGCAGAAATAGAACAGAAAGTGTTGAAGTCGTATTAAAAAGGTTTCAGGTGGGACATTCCTCAGATAAAAACAGTCATTTTCATTAACTGGGAGATCGGCTGGCGCTGAGGTGAAAGCGTGATTTAAATAGTTTGAGAGAGACAATAAAATACTCGTGAAACTTTCACAGGATGTTTTATTAACCTGCTGTTGGGTTCAACTAGTTGTGCAGGAAAAATTATACAGTAAAAATGATTCAGATGGCTTATTTATTATTTATGTGGTTATATTCAATGACTTTAAATATATATAATTTTAGAGGAATGTAATGTTTGTGAAAGTCTGAACATGAGATGTCTGTACGTTTGCTGTTTTCACAGAGGAGACTAATGGATCAGACAACAGCTTAACCTCCAGCTGAGTTTGTAATCAGATGTAATGAGCTCACACTTAAACTCATCACTCGTTTAATAACACCATCTTTCCGTTCCATCGCCTTCCACAACTTAATTTGGTTCCAACAATCTGAGAGAATCAGATCATAAACGCCGGCCGATATCTGTAGCAGGATTCTCATATTAGCAGATTTATGGAGACGGTTGCGTTCGGTTTGTCTCAGCATAGACTGGCTCTGGTGTTTGTTTTGTAGGTTAGAGAAGCACATGACTGGACGCTCTGTAAGTGTTTGTTTTCTGATTCAGCTCTTCCTGTGACGCTCTCCTTTAATATCTCTCCATCTCTGAAGTGTTCCTCTTTTACTATCTGCCCACGTTGCCTCTGACACTGTAATATAAATACCTCCATGATTACTGTACCAATACTGTACTGTACCGGTCTCTGGGGCCCGTGTTGGGTGTCTGCGCCAGCGTGATGTTTGGGATTAATAGTAATGCTCACCTTGAAATGTCATTCATACGAAAGCGCAACATGCCCCGAGACCCTCGCTACCCCCCACCACGTGGGTTTGTTAGAGTGTTTCCTCCATGTTTTTCTGTGTGTTTCTGGGAGAATGCATGCGACTGCGGGCGTTTCACTCGCTCTGGGTGCTGTTGCTGTTTGCAGCGTTGTTTAGTCGCAGCTGGATTGGAAGCCGTTTCTCTGACGCGCCGTGGGCTAGTTTATACCGCGCTGCCTTTAATTTGTTACATTTGCCAGAGCCACACAATGCCGCGGCCGGAGGAAGAAATTATAAATATTAAAATAGGAATTTGCGTGTGGTGCTGCAATATTAAATCATGGGGGAAGAAAAGTCGCAGCCCTTATTAAAAGATAATGTGTGCTGAGGGATGAGAAGCGTGAGTCCTGCATGTTTAACAGTGAGTGTTTGGGGATAAGAGACAGTGTTACAGGTACATGCACATAACACACAGACAGAGAAGCACAGGGTGCAAACGAACAAAAACACTTAACAGGAAACATCCTGAACGTTGGCTAATGTTTTCTACAAGTTACCAAATATGTTCTTCTATTAACTTTTTTTAGCATTCTTATACCACATGTGATTTTTAATACATTGTATAAAAATTTAAAATATTGTTTTGTTTTGAACATTTTTGTATGTTTTTGTTACTTAACAGAAATGTTAAGGAAACGTTCTTAAATGATTTGTACAGACGGGAAGTGATTGTAGAGAGATCAGTTAGAGATGAGTGGCCATACACAGTGTTAGTGTAAATGACACTCAACATGAGACTATTGTGTTCTGACAGAAATAGAGCTGTAATTATCACCACACTAATAACATGTTCCTGAGAATCACAGCCTGACGTTCAGAGACAGCAGTTTTCCAACACACCACCTAAAAGCTTTGTTCCTCCAGCAGCCGGTTCTCGGAGGTCCTGTGAGTTTCAGTGAGGCTGTTACCTCACGGATGCTGAGGGGTTAAACCCAACAGAAGTTAGTCGCACCCGCAGCGAGGTTCTTTTGGGCCTTAAGTTTGATTTATAGGTGTCATAAAAATGTGGAGAATTTAATACCCCAGCCTTTCACTGTTGGAAATTCAGAAACATGTGCTTGTCAGATACAAGCAGCCCTTCCACATTTCTGCTGGCCGATAAACGTGTGATGGAGATCTGCACATATTCTGTGGTTTATTGTGATGGATCGCCGCAGGAAAGTTAGACGGAGCCGGTGGGTTTATAGTCCACCTGTAAACGCAAACAAACACAGAGAAGCGGTGAGTGTGTGATGATGTCAGTGTAAGGACTGCAGCGGCGGGTGCGAGTGGGATTCTCCATTAGTGCTGTGAGCTGAGGGAGTGTGTGAAAGTCTCGGTGTTTATTGAGCTGTTGTGTGGCTGATACAGTAATACACACACAGCGGTTTAGATGCTGCTATGGCTCAAAGCTGAGCTCAGATTAAACACACACACACACTGCAGCAGATTCAACACACCTGTTAATTATAACACTAAACTCAGACAACACTAAACAGATCATGAAGAAGCACAGGGAGAGAAATTAGACCAGTCCCATCTTGTGTGTGTGTGTGTGTGTGTGTGTGTGTGTGTGTGGAGATTTATTCTGGGCATGCGTTGATCTGTCAGACAGCATGTGGCTGCATCAGTTCACAGACACTCAGACAGGAGAGGACTCATGTTTGCTTTAGTCCAATCGTTGTCAAGCTTCTGTTCCTGTCGCTCAGCTGTGCTAGCAACACCAACATACTGGGTTTAATTTCCAGAGACCACACACACACACACACACACACACACACACACACACTGATGTAATGTCTTGAATGCACTAAACTGTAAGTGAAACTTCTAAATGTGATCTTATGCTTGAAAGCTACACATATCATGATAAAGTGTTACTCAGTTGATAAAGTTCCTACTAACCGCTATGTGTGTTTGTCTCTCTCTCTCTCTATGACAGATCCTAATGCTCTAGAGCAGCGTGGGCCAGATCACGCTCTGATTGGTGGAATAGTCGCTGTGGTTGTTTTCGTCACTTTGTGTTTAATTATTGTATTGGGACGTTACCTGGCGCGACATAAAGGTGAGTTTTTCTTAGCGTTTACATAAAAAATGTTACAGACTCAAAAGTACATAATACACATGGGAGTCACTGTTTTATGAAGTATATGAGGGGTGATTATAGACATGTTGATTATGACATCACAGACTCATAAATATTCATTTTCTTTATGGATATTTGACCATAAATAAAGGCTTGAAAATTAGACAATTTCTGTATTTGATTACATTTCAGTCAGATAGAGACAAACTCAGCCTTAGTAACAACATCTACAATAATTTCTCATCATCTCTAAATATACAGGTTCACATTTATGACACCATGAGTAGCAGAACTAGCTAAATATCACATCTTATAATAGTAATGTGTGCTATATGCTAATTATCCACAGACGTGCCATTTTAAAGTTTCTGCCACCTTGGGAAAAACTTCTCAAGTGCAGAACACACAAATGAGTACCTTAACGTTTCAGTGACGTTTGCGAAATAACGTCAGTATTTAAATAAAGATGTTGTGTTTATTTCAGGCACGTATTTGACAAACGAGGCCAAAGGCGCAGACGACGCCCCGGACGCAGACACAGCCATCATCAACGCAGACGGCAACCACGCACACGCTGAGGAAAAGAAAGAGTATTTCATTTAGACTGCCAGCAGACCTTCATCCTCCCGTTCCTCATCGCGCAGGAACCTCAGACATCAGCGGATTCTTCACCCCGTGTTCCTTTGTGTTTTTTTACTTTCGCTTCTGTTCCGTTCCGCCTTTTCGATAACAGCTCTCTGGATTTCACCCGCTACTTTTTACGAGCAACTTATTTGCTGAAGATGTCACCTTTTGTAATCATTATCTAGCCGTTAAACACCCACAATAGTTCAAAAGTCCTAAATTTCCAAACCTGGGAAACAGAGAAGAATAGTGTGCAGCCATCGTTCAGTAAGGACTCGCCTCCATCTCCTCACAGTGCCTAAATATACAGCCGTCCGTCCAATTAAATCAATGCCTTCACGTTTGTCAGTAGACATCTGATTGGTTGCCTGCCTTTATCTTCAGCCTTTGATTTTTAAAATGTTCTGTGCTCTGTTCTCGCTTTTTCTGTTTGTGATTCACGCTGAATCCATTCGTTGTGACGTTTCTCCAAAAAAATGATGTACAGTAGTAAAAAATACTCCGAGTTGAAAGTTAGGAAGGTGGCGTTTATTCAGCAGATTTTAGGTGTTAATAATGTTATTGGTACGTAGAGACGCTTCATTCTCAAAATGACCATCACATGACGTGACACAGACCAGATCGCACCACGACTAAAGTCAGTATTTTGATAAATGTAGATATTGGAAGTAAATGAATAGTTTCACAGGAAGTTCTAGTGCACTCCACCCAAACTCACCTTGTGTTATAGGTTAACCCACCCCAGTCAGCAGCTTTAGCAGGTTAGTGAATTAGCAACCAGACGCAACACCCAGTGGTAGTTTGACGATACGTCAACCCTGCGCTCAGTTCTGCAGCAGTCTGTAGATTCCTGCTCTGATTGGCTCCCTATACGGAGCGTTGTTATGGCAACAGATCCACGGTGGAGTGAGGGGTGGGAATCGTGTGATATGTCATCCGTTCAGCTGTTTACACAACCGTCGTGCCCAAGACAAAGATTCTCATAACACCAGAAAGTTAAAAATTCTGTAAAGGTTTCAGCCCATCAGTGCTGAACTCCATCTCTTCAGTCAGTCAATAATCAATCAGATGTCCCACTAAACTTATGCAAAGTTTTACAGACATGTTTGCATGTAATAGCATTACGCTGTAACTGTTCATTGCGTGAGGTTTCGGCCAAAAGACAAACAAGCACAAGACAACAAGACAAGAGAACGAGGTCTGATGTCACAAAACGTAAAACAAAAATGATTATTATTTGATTTCATGACCTAAATCACACAGAAACCTTGAAACATGTTATACAGTCACTGATGTTGCAAATTATGTTGATGTTGGAAGTGTTTTCACAATGACTTATGAATCTGTTCTGTTCTTATGTTGATGAAAAGACGACGCTGAGGCTGTATGATATCTGCTACATGTGCTATCTAGTGAAACCTGTGGTTAGACTGTGGGACCCTAAATCCATAAAGTTTGTATATTAGCTGATTTAAATATTGGTGGGGATTTTTTTGTTCATTTTGTTGATTAAAGATGATTAACTTCATAACTTTTGCTTTTAGCTCAAGGCATGTATATACTGTATAAGAATCACCTTTTGGTAAAACATTTTTGAAAGAATGTTTTGTTCTACTCACAATGTAAATTATTTAATTTGCTTCATTGAAAACCCCGTAACCAGTGTGACTGCATCTGTGAGCAACGGGATTCTTACTGAAATGGCGACGCTGTATTTGTTGAATGGGAGAATTTTAGCTTTTAAAACACCTGATTTCCTGTAAATGATGAAGATTAGCGTTTATGGCTACCAGCATTACTGTCTGTGAACTTGTGTTCTGTCATTCTCACCTAGAAAAATATCACAGAAGCTTCTAAACCAATAGATGTTTGAGCTTTAAATTTTCAAGTTAGAATATCCCAAACTGTTTTTGGTTTTATTTTTAACCATAATAAACCACGATACCACATATCACTCATATACAAGTATCTTACTCAGTGTAATTGTGTTGTCACATGTATCCCTAATTTGTGTGAATATATTACTAGCTAAAGGTCAAATTCACTCGACTCTGTTATCAACCAAATGACAAAATCAGTGAACACAATGATTTCAGTCTGAGCCTTTAAACAGTAAGTATTACTGTTAATATCGCCCTTGTGTTTTGCTCAGTGTACAGCATCTTAACTCTCATCTGTGTGACTCTGGCCCAATTCTGCCTTTTGTGGTCAGTCAATCACAGCCTGTAATCAGGACAGCAAACGTCCGACTGCTCGGTTCTGATCGGTGACAGACGCACAACCTTTCCAATAAATAAATCAGCTTTTCTTATCACCATAATTGCCTGTGTTTGTAGCGAGAGCCACATGTTGTTACTGTCACTTCAGCTCTTGTGAAAGTCGTGGGAGAATTTTGGTCACTCATTGTTCTGTTTACACTCATTCAAACTCATACATCATATATTCACCTCATTTCTGTGTGTTTCTTTCACCTTTTTTTAATGCATTGTTCAACATTTTCTTTCATTCAGTGAGTTAGAAAGTGTTTATAGCCACAGGGCAATAACTACCGTATATAAAAGTGGTTTCACCTCCCCAAAATTCAGATCAGTGGTTGATCAATAATGAGATTTGTCAACATAAAATCATATGACATATTTATTAACACATTATAATCATTCCATACGTCATTCTATCCCAATACAACATCAGTTCTCATGATCTCATTCTCACATCCCATGCTTTTATTTTCTTGTTGAATATCATACAAAAATATGACCAAAATAAGTTCAGAATTAGATCAAAACACAGTAGGTTTTAAAAATATATCATTTCTGTCCTGTGTTTATACTGCAGTCTGTGAAAGGTTTAACTTTTTTAACATTTGTTTTCAACATTTTTCATGCATGAAAATTCAGGCTGTACAAAAATGGACAGAAACTGTAAGACTGTAAATCAAAGATGAGTGCAAACATTGTCAACCAATCAGATCCTTTGCATTTTTTTCATCTTATTAATAAATCTAAAATATGAATCAGTTTTTCTTTTCTGTGCTGACGGTCGACAAGTAACACATACCTGTTTATTTCTGTCACGCTACACAAATACAATCACATCTCTATGTCCATTTAACATTTATTTAACAATCATTTAACATTTATTTAACAATCATTTAACATTTATTTAACAATCATTTAACATTTATTTAACAATCATTTGACATTTTTGGGTCAGAAGTTTTCATCCCAGTGTGGATAAAAATGTCTCCAAGTGTCCCAACCGTAGACAAACACACAAGCTGTATAATGTTTAGACATAAAGTCACGCTTTCCAGTTACTGTAATCTTATTACTGTAAGTTTGTTATCTCTTGCAAACTTTAGTCCAGAAAAATCTGTGCATAATTTAGCTTATAATGTGTTACAGTACAAGGGCAGATGTCATAGACAAACTACATGTAGGTCAAGAACAACGTGTTTAACAGAGACTATTTTCACAGTTTTTCGCATGGCCTCTGCTAGAATTAGCGCCGACGACAACATGCGACGTTCCAGAACCTTCTGCAGTAGAACCAGTAACAGACAACAGTTATCAGAAAAACTGCTGCTTCAGTTTCACCGCAGCACACAACGTTCCTCCTGCGTCTCAAAGATATTCAGCGTGCCGGTGAAGAGATGTAGCGGCTAGTTTATTGTGCTCTGGTAGAACGGTTTAAAGAGAAAAGATCCTGCTAGTTCTCGAGAGGATAGTGGCTTCAGAACACGAACGGGTTTGTGCTTCTTGTAGGAAGCTGAACTGAAAACGCCTCATTAGGATTCTTTTACCTTCTGTTTTGTGTTCCTTGGTGTGTTCAGTTGGTTCCAAATCCGATTTTAAGCCTAATTCAAATGTATGGAATGAAATTGTTAAATAAATAAATACCAAAATTTCCTGGCTGATCTTCTGTCTAATATCATCATTTATCTGGATTGTTTCTCTGTCTGAGCTTCTCATTACATCACAAACGCTGAGAAAACTGTCAAAACGTCTCATAGTTTTATCATTAATGAATCTTGTCTTCAGCGGATGCTTGTGGGACATCAGAGATGAATTCTGTTGTTATTTCCAAATGCTGAGGAAATGAGATTAATTGCTCACCGTGATGAAACTTTAAACAGCCTGTAGCACGACTCCATAAAACTAGTTCTGGACTCTAACTTATGCTGATGTGATGTTGCCGTGGAGACAGAAACTATGAAAGATAAAGCAGAGCTGTGAGGAGAAGTGAGAAAACAGCCCTCAGGACAGGAAACTGACACAACTGTGAAAATCACCACAGGGGACGCGACACACAACCTCACAAACACACACACTCTCAAGCACACACACAACCTCACAAACACACAACCTCACAAACACACACACTCTCAAGCACACACACACACTCTCAAACACACACACAACCTCACAAACACACACACAACCTCACAAACACACACACTCTCAAACACACACGCACACACTCTCAAACACACACGCACACACTCTCAAACACACACGCACACACTCTCAAACACACACACTCTGAAACACACACGCACACACTCTCAAACACACACACACTCTCAAACACACACACACACTCTCTCAAAGACACACTCTCAAACACACACTCTCAAACACACACTCTCAAACACACACACTCAAACACACGCACACACTCTCAAACACACGCACACACTCTCAAACACACACACTCAAACACACACACTCAAACACACACACTCAAACACACGCACACACTCTCAAACACACACGCACACCGGGGTCAACAGCAACACAAAAACAATCTTCCATTTCAAAAGTGCCTCATCGTTTGGGTTTGTTATGACTAGACACAGAAAAGATGCCGAGGACACGTCTGACAGACGAGAGTAAAGAAACTTTTCAACTGTGATGTTTCATTTAACTTCACAGAACTACTTTGATTTCAGTGGTTTAAAGATTTTTCTTCACATGAAACAAAACAACCATAAAAGCGCCAATGAAACATTGCATAACGTTATGAAAACGTTTCTAGCAACATGATTGCAACTGATCATGTTTTTACAGTACAGTGTTTACAGTGGAAGTCTGTGTGCACTGGTGTCAGAGATCTGGTGACAAGATAAATGTGTTAACATGAGAAACATGCTGTGATAAAAACACACCGAACTGGTGCCTGACTGTCATGTAAATACATCTTTTCTCTAATACATACAATCGTGCCAAAAAGAGACAGTTTACATGGAGCAAAACACACCCACTTACACAATAACATTTATCCACTAACACTAAAATCTTACAGCTGAAATAACAGCTATATATATATAGTGAAACACTAACACAATCACTTAATATAAAAACACAAGCTCATATCAGAATGTCTCACCCCAAAGGCTTTTTTAAACGTTTAGCTGCAACTGCAAACTTCATTTTTTACAACAAAGAAACATGTCACAATGATCGTCTGTATTCATTTCAAGCGATCCACAGACGCCGGCGACCCGGCTGAACTTGTCAAGAACACACAACCACCAGCTACCAGAGAATCAACTGCTTCTAATTAAAGGCAGTTAATTGAATCCAATTACTTAAAATAATTGTCATAAGGGTGAGACTAAAGATTAATAAGGATGCACCGCCGTCCCTTGAAATCAATAGAGTGAAATTAAACTGCACTGAATGCATCTGTGATAAGAGTTCAGTTTCTCCTAAATAATGACTCTTCCGTCTCATTCTCAACAGCAGATAAGATTCAGTCCTGTGTCACTATAAACGCCACGTTTATCCCTGTCCTCAGAGCTCAGTGTGTTTCTTGTCAGGTGTGAAACCGTATAAATGAAATACAGTTTGAGACTTTTCATCTTTCTTATCAATCACTCACTGGACATGTGACCTTCTCTGCTGATATTTCACAGCGATACAAATGCCATCCACACCCAGAAACCTTTAAAAAGGGTTGAAGACACTTTTTTAGCGACTCGGAGGCGCTGATAGCAGCGCCGCAACAAAACACCTTAATCCGTTTTACAGCCAAAAAACATTAAGTCTTTAAACACAATATCAACTCACTTGCTATTACATCTAACAAATTTAAAATGAACATTTCTTAGTTTTCATGTTTTTCTGTCTCAGTCATTAACATCCATCTAAACTGTTTAATTCAACAGACAGTCTCTGAAAACATCTTAACATCGTGGACATTTCGTATTTATTGTTTAAGTGACATTTCAATTATTCTTAATTGAAAGCAAGACTTGTGAGTAAAAAATAACTCAAGTAAATGATTTACGCTTGAACACTTTCTGTGAATCATCACTGAATCTTTAGCGAGATCATTGTGCTTTAAAGAAGAATCGTTTGTACTGCTGAATTCATCTTCTTCTGAGTCTGTGTGTCTTTGTGTGTCTGTAACTGTTATCATTTTTTCAAGGCAACTGAAAGTGTAACTACAGGGGCTGTTTACCTTGAGCTCAGCACTCTGTTAAAGTGTTTCATTCAGGAGCACAATGGTGATAGAGATCTTTCAATATCTCCTCGATTCACGAACTGACCCTGTCTGCATCACCTCCCCTCTCACACGGATCTCCACAAACCCGTTCTGATATGAAGCCATCAGTCCTACCGCATCTTTTCTCCGGGGCAGTTTTTTACCACACCGTTTTTTAACTTCTCTCAAATGAAATACAGTGTCAAGAACAACAGAAAGCGTCTGTTCCATCCCCAAACAAGGATGTTTGCATTGACTTAATAATGCAGCCGTGCCTGAAAGTGAAGGACAGACTCATACATGTATGTAAGACTCTGGACTGAAACGGTTTTAATGCATATTTTACATGCATTGAATATCGCAGCATTAAACTGAAAATGCATAATGCAGAAAACATGCATATTAACGATGCAAAAGCAGAACATATTTCTAAAGCATGATGTGTAACAGTAACAGTGTCTTTGTGTGGTTTGCATGAACTACTGCAGTGTGTCTCTCTCCACACTATGGTAATGCAGTCGAGTTCCTGACAGGATTCCTGCCTCACCTGAGAAACAGCTCACAGAAAAATCAGACATTCTTTACTTACTGCTGTTATTTTTCTGTGCAACACAAAAACATTTTTAAAAATGTTAAAAAGCTCATCTCAAACTGTGGCTGTCAGGTTAATAAAGATCATTATTAACAAAAAATGAAGAGCATAATAAAATCACATACCGTCTAATGTATCGGCTGTATCAGTTAAACAATTAAAGCTTGTGAGAGACTGAAGCCATTAATCACTGTTAATAATCTTCACTGTTGATCATTGCTCTCTCTCTCTCTCTCTCTCTCTCTCACACACACAGATACTTTAACACTGGATTGTAATCTTA
This sequence comes from Yasuhikotakia modesta, assembly GCA_036877545.1. NCBI lineage: Eukaryota > Metazoa > Chordata > Actinopteri > Cypriniformes > Botiidae > Yasuhikotakia > Yasuhikotakia modesta. The sequence continues at coordinate 3,559 of JBAJNP010002821.1, read as the reverse complement.
ACACAACTACACAACAGCTTCAACAAAAAAAATGACTTTAGAAGCTCTAAATAAACCTCCTGTGGGCTGTTCTCTGGGCTATTTCTTCTGTTTTAGTTCTGACCGTTTCTGGTCATCATGATTTGTCATTGTAGGGCTTGAACTGTAAAACCATCCCTCAGAAACTTCTGTGCTCTGCAGAGTCAACAACGTGTGTTTGGACTGACATGAGGACTGTCCCTTTAAATACACAACCAGCACTATATACACACAAACACGCACCAGCAGACATGCAGCAAGTATACTTTTAGACAGACGATGTCATGTTCAAATTTCCTTATTCACAAACATGTTTTAGTTTCCCTGAAGTCATTCACACTTCTAAAAATACTAGCGTTAAGAAGAAAAGCATTTATTTATATAACACTCTTACCCTCTGGTGTGACAGACGCCATCTTGACACAGTATTTCCCTGTGAAGGGCGTGAGAGATGTAACCATTAATATTAAAACAGTTTAACTCCGTCCGGCGGATGTCTGCCGCGTTCACCTTGGGAGCCTGTGTCTTATTTTACATTGTTATGTATAGCGTGTCAGAGTTGAGCAGATGGTATCTGTACGAATACGGGCGGCTTGTCACCCTTTTTTATCGCCCCACACTTTTACCTGACGAATATCACTTCCTGCAACACGACCCCCTGCAGGAAGTATTGGCAGAGGGCGAGAGGTGTCAGCCCAGACCCAGTAGGAAACACCCAACGCAGACATAACCTTCAGCACAAACTCTCTCAACTGTCTCCTGCTGCCGGTTTCAGGACAGGAGCTAGCGACTCGTCACGTCCAGCCGGTTTAGCATTCACAGCCGCGTTCAGTCAAATTACTGCTAGAGTTGTTTGTTAACCTTTTTTCCACCTGTGTTCAATCGAAACCAATCTCAACATCCTACCAGTTTTATTCCTCATTGAATATACGCCAATAAACGCTGTTGATTTAACATCGATCTAACTAGTTTTTTACCCTGAAGGAAAAGAGCCAAAGTCACTTTGATCTGGAGTAAAAACAGCCGCTGATGGCAGGAGAGGTGAAATTAAAACTAGTCACTCTGGTTTATCATGTCCTGTTTCACCACTGGCCTCTTACTATTTGGGTTTCTGTCTTAAACAGAGACACGCGACACACGCGCCAAACTCCAGCGGATGATCTGAGAAGTCATCGCTTTCCCATGAGATAAATGTAAAATACCTCATTCTGGCCGCCCTTCCCAGCTCACTTTGTTCTTTGGCTTTCAGTTTCTCTCTGGAACTTTCCTCTGTTGAGGCCTGTAATCGGAGCAGCCGGACCCGCGTTCAGCGTTTGATAGATCTTCCCTCTTGACTTTTCATTTCTTATTCCTGGTGTCCACAAGATGAAGAACTTCCATCCTCTCATCTCTATATTTAAACTGTTCACCAGCTCCTCCTAATTCATCATGTTCTTGCAAGTTCCTCATCGGGAGATAATGGCTTTTGCGTTCGTTCGCTTTAGACGGGATTCGGGCAGAACTTAATGTTGTGCAGTGAAAACTAGGAACAAGAAAGAGGAAGAGAAGCAAAACAGAAAGTTACATTCACTGCTAGTTTTTCGAATGAGTTCATACTAACATGTTAGCCTAGTTTCACTGCATGTAATCTAATTACATTCCCAAACATTAAAGCCATGATGCAGAGAGATTTAGAAGTTGCTGTTATATCTGTGATTTGTGATTATGTAAAATATAAAAATGAAAGACATAATTTTTGATTTTTCTTAAAATCAATAAAAGAAATCCTACTTTGTCTAAATCCCACTTGTCTGTCTGTTTTGTGCAGCTGTGATTTTATTTAAACAAAAACATTCTGCAAGAAAAACAGCAGGTTTATTTCTGAGGAAACTCTTATCTCTTCCTGCACAACTCAAGTCATGTGATGAGAAATGACATAACTGTACACTAATGACGCCTCCTTGAAGCGCTGGGTGATTTTAGAAGAAATAAGCCACTCATTTGACATAACACACTCCCTTTACACAAACCATGAAGGAATTTCTCCTGCTGGTCTGACAAACAGGTGTGTGGTGAGTTACTGCCATCTATGGTTAAAGAAGATCTTCAAATAAAGAGTTTCTTCAATAACATACAGACATATTTCTGTCTGTCTGTCAATCTTTCTCTCACTTGCTCTCTTTATGCTCTATCTATCTATCTATCTATCTATCAGAATGACAATGCACATGTTGTACAGAGAGACCACAGCGTTGCACCACATGTGACCAGAAACAATCTCTATATCTCTATATCTAGGTTGGTTTAGTCATATTTCTGGTCTCTCAAGCACCTGTTATCAGAATTAGAACGAGTGGCACACAACTGCGATCGGCTCCGTTCTGAATTCTCAGTGTCTGTCTGTTTAATTTCAGAGGCTGGAGTATCTATCACACTCAGATAGCATCTACATCCAGCAGACGTTTATTCTGTCGCTAACACTCTGCAAGCTAATGAATCAAGGGTGGAACAAACGCTACAAAGAGATGCTATCACAACCTCCACACCAACGCAAGAAAAATGTATGCAGTCCTTTATTATAAGACAGCCCAGACGAGTGATGGATGGCCCAAATTTAGCCTCTGCAAACTTCACTGAGGCTGTGTTGATACAGGCTGATTAATTACCCTGTGATCCCTTCAACAAAAGAGGAAGATGGAGGAAGACGAGACGAGATGAGATGGAGTGAAACGTCTCCAATATTAAGTTTTATTGACTGAAGCTTAACATGATGTCAGACGAGTGGACGGGTTGGTTAAAATAATGCAACGTTCTCATCTTACGTCTGCTGGTTAAATATGAACCTGTTCAAGAAAACAGACCAGTACGGTTCTTCAAAGCAGGAACTATCTGGACTGTTGGCTGCAACGCAAAGAGGTTTTGCAATATGTGGACAAAGCCATCAGTTAACGTTCTATGTCTCATGAGCCAATCAGAAGTGCTATAAATGTCATGTGACATTGGGGCTGCAGAATTTGGGTGTTCTGACAACACTGATTGGTTAATTGGCTGGGACACACAATTTGTCCTGTAAACTCTTCAGGATGAACCACAGCCGCCCGCAGTCTCCAGTGAACAGCCATTCTTCTGTCCGGTTGCCCATTCAGATCCATATCAAGGGTTTTAAAGGGCACTGAAGTCACCTGAAAGTAATGTTTCTATAATAACCTCCCAATGGCTCTTGTAAATATTTATAGAAGATGTTCTATTAAGATCTGGTATGGGAGTCTTGGGCCCACAGAATCTGTAAACATTTCTTGTTTAACCTTCAGTAATTTGATTTGTAAGGTAAAGACTGGAGTGTCGCTACACAACCCGAGATTAACTGGACAAATCTTGGACCAGACCAGTTTCATTCCATTACAACCAATTAGATTCTCAGCCCCAGATCAGATCTGTTTTCCATAATGTTTCCCATCAGCACACGGTGGTTCTCAGAAGGTCAACAAAAGTGTTTCTCTCAGCACAGTTCATGCATGCAGCACAGTTCATGCATGCAGCACAGTTCATGCATGCAGCACAG
>JBAJNP010002820.1:0-44648 GCA_036877545.1 Yasuhikotakia modesta | reverse complement strand
TCTGTGTCTTACCCTCTTGCTTGAGGGTGTCAATGATGGCCTTCTGGACAGCAGTCAGGTCGGCAGTCTTGCCCATGATTGCGGTTTTGAGTAATGAACCAGGTTGGGAGTTTTTAAAAGCCTCAGGAATCTTTTGCAGGTGTTTAGAGTTAATTAGTTGATTCAGATGATTAGGTTAATAGCTGGTTTAGAGAACCTTTTCATGATATGCTAATTTTTTGAGATAGGAATTTGGGGTTTTCATGAGCTGTATGCCAAAATCATCAATATTAAAACAATAAAAGGCTTGAACTACTTCAGTTGTGTGTAATGAATCTAAAATATATGAAAGTCTAATGTTTATCAGTACATTCCAGAAAATAATGAACTTTATCACAATATGCTAATTTTTTGAGAAGGACCTGTATATATTTTGTTGTACGTAAAGCTGCTTTGCAACAAGTGAATTGTAAAAAGTGCCATATAAATAAAAATGAATTGAATATATATATATATACACAAAGACAAAGTAATATCTGAATTTACTGGAATTGACCAGTATGATAACTATTCTTATGAAAAATTGGCCATGTAAAATTAGTTTAAAGAAATACCTAGAAATTAAATAAGTTGGCACTTGTACCATATTTAGGGTAAATTGTATATGGCATTATTAGGTTTACTAGTGGTTCAGTGCTAACATTAAGCAGTGTGTATTTGCAAATGCAAATAATGTGTATAAAGTCAATGGCAGGCCCATATATGATCCACACATACCGGTATCTGCAGAAAACTGCACAAAATGTGGCACCCGTTACTGACAATTATACACACCTGATTAAAAACGCCTGCATTTGTGAGTAAAGTGTGCTGTTTGCTGTGATTGTTTTTTAATGAAACCAGACACAATGTGTCTGTCGATTAACTGAGAAGGCACACAGCATCATTTTAGACCTTTTATAAAACATCAAATAATAACGTATGAACTGTTGCATGCTTCATTGCCTAGTAGTTTTTCCACTGTAGACAACAAAGACAAGGCTATAGGCTACAGCTCACCGCTCTCCTGCCTTCTGTTGCAAAAACATTGCTCTAATGTTCTGAAAAAGATTTTACAGTGCGAAAATTACATCACAATCTAGGCTTAGAAAGTTAGTTTTCACAAAGAGAGTCAGTTAAAGTCAACTCTTACAGCAAAAACGTAGAATAGAGGATATTAAAAAGTTAGCTTAGACAGCCAGAGGTTGTTAAGGAAATGTTAGCATTTATTGTTTTACATCTTTCTCTCAATTTTAGGAGCCAAATCCTGAAGATCCATTGAACAAAGAAGCAGCAGAGGTTCTGCAGACAAACCGGCGACTGTTCGAGCAGAACGTTCAGAGATCGCTGAGAGGAGGCTATGTGGGTGCCACCTACTTTGAGCGCTGTCTGAAATAGTCCTGACTCCACTGGCCCTTACATCCCAGAATGCATTTATCGTTTACATGCGCTGAGAAATACTGACTGACACACTGACCGAGAAGAAGCAGGGGGAGGGGATTTCTTATGGGACTGAATCAGCATAGGTGGGCTGGAATGGAATAGGCTTTCAAAGGCTGGTCAGTGATTGTTGCTCAGAGAAATCAGTCGTATTTGCCACTATGCTGGTACCTACTGTTTTATTTGCTGAGCTTCACATGCTAACTTATCCTCCCACTCACAGACATGAACCAAGAGAGACATTTTCAGATCTATTACACTTCCCTTTTATTCCATTATGAAGGCACGAGGACTGGTTTTGTTTGGGCCACAGTGACGGGGATCACGCCTTGCATTGCACTTATTCAACTACATTAAATAATCACTAATCTTGGGTGGAAAAGACTTGTATGGCATCACATTTGATCACTTCAGAAACCGCTGACCGATTGACAACCTGACAGATTGATGGACTGCTTCAAAAAAGATTCCTGGGATTCATATACAAATGGGCTTTTGTGAGGTTGGGAGACTTTCATATGTTTTATTATAGTTTTCATGGTTGGAAATGGGTGGGAGTGGATTTTCATGAAGAGGGACGGTGCGGGATTAAGAATAGTTCCATAAAACGTTATAGTTCTGTTGTGTATACTGAAACCCCAGCTGTTCACAGTTACTGCAATATGAATTATGTTAAATAAAATAGTGACTTTAAGGTTAGTGTAAATGACAACAGCAGATTGTTTAAAATCAATAAAATGTTTTATCTTACTTGAACAATTATAAATTGGTCAGAGTGTTGCTATATCAAGACAAAGAAAATTGCTAGGCCCCCAAGGCAGACTGGATTTTATAAGTTGTGATAAATTGAAACAACATCCAAGAACTAGCAGCAACCAAAAGACAACTATGGTGTTACCTCATGCCATTACATCCCACAGACACTTCTCCCAACAATGAACTACCACATATCTGCGTCTGCATATATAGTAAAAGGGTAATGCCTTAGAGTGCCGTTAATAGCCATGTACAATGTATTATCAAGTAGTTAATTTAGTATTCACAATGTATTAGAAAGCAGTAACAAATATGTTACAAGACGCTTACAAAACATACAATACACGCTTAATTTGTGCACAGCACACATATTTATTAATGGTAAGCTCATAGTCAATAATGGTGTTATATAAGCATATAACAATTAGTTCTTAAAGCATGAGTGTGGAACACATAAAACATGATTGATTAATGTATTAATAATACCTTTCTTGTCGGTTTATTAAGGATTTTTGCAGCCCCCGATCTAAAGCAAAGCATATGTCCTTCTGTCATAGTGTGCAGCATGCGAATCACACATCACTTCTGCTATAGGTCTGTTCCTTGATTTGAGGCATCTCTCTAGGGCTGCAAGCTGGACAGCAAGTACTTGCTAAACTTGCTAAAAGGTACTTGAAGAGCATTTTAACACAGTAAGATGATTAACTAAAAAACTCGCTATGCATTTCATTTCACTGTATTGAGGTTTTATGCGGTTTTATGTGGTATCAATCTTAATGGTGCCATAGAATTGGTAAATGAGTATTGTAACTTGTTCTCTGATGTCAAAATGAGACTGTGTACTTTGATTTATCAAAAACAATAATCAGAATAACACAATACAATGTATGTTTATTTTTTTACAGTATGTTTTGTGTCTTGTTAACAAACACACTACAACTCAGTACTGCTTTAATGAATATACTAATACAATGATAATATATTGTAAATGGTCTAATAATGCCACTTATTCTTATACTTATTCACTTTAGTGGCGTTACCACTAAAATTGGTTCAGAACACAATTCCCACTTGTAAATGTAGCTGTCGATTTGGCTTGCTGGTTCTTAGGACAAAGTTTAAATTTTTGGAAATGATTAAGTTCAAGTTTAATTTATAAAGCGCTTTTCACAATGGTACATTGTTACAGCTGTACAAATGAAAAAGAAAATATTCAAGGATATTTACAGTGTGATTTGAGACTTAATATAGAGCATATAGAGCACACAAAAAGATACATAATAAATATACATATATATAGAAGGTTATATGTGATATAATTGCAAATGTATAGAAAAACTGTTGCACTATTACAGTGTTTCCTGAGTGGGGTGTCTAATCAAGTGTCAGCGACTGCCTTTAAAGCAAGCCAACAGGACGACAGTGGCAAGGAATTAAAACTCCAGTGAATAGTAAATGGAGAAAAAAAACCTTGTGAGAAACGAGGCTAAGCAGGGAGGGTCAGTTCTCCTCTGGCATGTTAAAGCTGCAGTCTGTAACCATGACTATGATTAGTAGCTGTGGTTAAGTGAAGGTACAGTTAAAATGGGTGAAGCCATGATGTTTATAATTGTAAATATGATAAAATGACATGGGATATTACTGTCCCAAAATATTGAAGATACAAAATTCAGGCTGTTTCATTTATGATGAAAAAGGGTCATTATTCTATTTATGGAGTATAAGGATACTCAAATGTAAGTGAACTATTTTTTGTTTTTAATGGTTAAATGGCACTTCCTATTGTTAGCTGGTGGCACTATGACTGTGACTCACAGTAGTCACATCAATGTCATCAGCCCACCACACCAAACATGCCAAGCTTGATGTCAGTCAGGCAATGCATGCTGTAGATATTACAGACTTCCTGTTTCCCATAAATTTACCACTTGGCTATGGCAACAATGTTTGACAAAATAAAAATCCCTTCACAATTCAGCATCTTTAATGTGTTGTTGTTGGAGGATTCTCAAAAAAATTAAAGGCTGGACCAAAATTCTACATACAATCCAAAATGGATGACATCCTGTTGGGCAGAGCTAATGAGTGTAATTTTGGAAGTTGTGCATCTTGATGAGAACAATACATGTATGTAAGTCTGGTCAATGTAGGCAAAACTAACCCTATCACTTTTGTCAAAGGAGAGCACATGCTCATCCCGTAGTATTACTAGTACTTAGTATTGTAGAATACATAGTATTTTTGCAAATCATCCAGGTACTTGATACTATCTGTATGAATAATCATGAGTAGGATTTGAATCTTACTGTTACATTCATAGCTCTATTAATTTTGTTTGTCTATAAAAATATCGTGAAGACTAAATATCGCCATAGATGCCAGTGTTAACGATTTATAATTGAACAAGACGTTTGCGTTCCCTTTTCTGCTCTGTTCCTGTAGCTCATCTTATAGTGTTAGCAGCGCAACGCTTTAAATACAAGTCTACTAAATGCACTTTTTTCTTATGTCCCAAATGCAATGCTTTTTAGGAATTTTGTCTTTAGAAACACTATGAAATGATAAATACAGTCGATTCTATTTTAAAACAAACATAAAGGGCACTTTACATGCCTAAGTGCTGTGAATGAAGCTAGGTGAATTGACCGAAACATACGTTTCCCTACTTCCGGATTGTATACGTCACCTGCTGAAATAAGTCTTTGCTCCCTAGGTAGGCAGATGACTGGATCTTGAGACGCGGCCTCGGGCACTCGCGAGAATGGCCGGAGACTCTGACGTCAGCGCGTGATATCATTGCGCGGGAGGGAGTTACGCGCGGCCTTTTCCTCGCTACATCAGCGGATGTAAAGAAGCGCTAAACCGCGCGTTCAGTTAGTAAGAAACAGTGATATTGTCTCCGTTATCACGCGTGGACGCGTCTTTCATTTTGCACGGCTGACGTTCCTCATTCCTGCCTTCTCCGCCTCACCGCAGAGCCCGCCGCGTTTGCGCGCGTCAGAATGGAGCTGATTACGATCCTCGAGAAAACGGTGTCTCCAGGTACAGCGCATCCACGTCCACGCGCGACATTTATTCATGTATGATCTGACAGCGTGACCGCTTTAAGTGTGTGCGTATGCGCGCGCGCTGTGTTAGCGGGCGGCTAATGCAGTGAAGGCCACGCGTGCGTCTCTGTCACGCACGTCGCATGAACAAAGTTACTAAAATACACAAACACACTTTCATTCATATCGTCCTCGTTTTTCGCACTAAATATACGTGTTTCTAAAGCGCGTGTCTGTTTGCCGGCCGCAGTCTCTGTCTGTTCTCACTGTTCTCACTCTCACGCTGTTCCTAACTTACAATTTACGAGTTGATTTAAAGACAAACTGAGCAGTGGTTGTGTTTCGTTAAACATACTGGCATTATGTGCTCGGCTGGTATTGGTGAGGTTGGTCAGGAAGTGGCTAACTGTTAGCATGGGTAGCAGCCAGTCATATCTTTGCATCGTCTCCTGGGCTGTGGTAATACATATCAGATGACGCGGGACTAAGATGGTTTAAAGTGTGAGGAGGTGTTTTCTGTTGTAATGTGAGTGTGGTTACGGTTTATATCGTGGCTTCTGCGCTTCGTTTCAGATCGAAATGAGCTGGAGGCGGCGCAGAAATTTCTGGAGCAGGCGGCCATCGAGAACCTGGTAAGATCCTCCTTTACATTCTTTATTACTGCTGTCACACCTGTAAGCAGTTTGTAGCTGCACGTCTGTCTTAATAAAAACACCCTGTGCTCTTGCACCATCCTGAGTGTTTAAATATATGCAGGAAATAAAGAGAGATCCCGGAAACAGGGTGTTTCTGAAACCCACTGCTTTTGAAGACCTAACAGCTGTTTAGCACAAGTGTACCCCCTTAGGGAAACTGCTTTCAGCATGCACATTACACTGTACACTTTATCTGTTCCAAGTCTCATTTTAAAGTCACTGTTTTGCAGAACCGTACTGAGGTGTTGAAGACCCTTTATGTTCCTGCTCCTATTAAATGCTTGTTTTTGGTTATCTAGCTCATGCTTTGTCATCTCATATCAGTTGTCTTTGTTTTCTACAGCCAACGTTCCTGGTGGAGCTCTCCAAGGTGTTGGCGAATCCTGGCAATACACAGGTGGCACGTGTTGCTGCTGGTCTACAGGTGAAGAATTCTCTGACATCGAAGGATCCAGATATCAAGACACAGTACCAGCAAAGATGGTTGGCCATTGATTCGAGTGCACGCAGAGAGATAAAAAACTATGTAGGTACAGAATTAATGTAGTGATGTTTTTGTTATATTTTGCATGTTAACGGGATGTGACATTAACACCTCAATGAAGCACCAGTTAATTTTCTTGTAGTTATATGGTTTGCAAGTGTTCAAAAAAGTCAATAAAAAAATAACGATGTTCACATGGCCACAGAGGTTTTAGAACTTTTTCTGTTGCATTAGTGCATTACTCTGATGCTCATGTCCATCTCAAGTATAGCTGCAATGTCCGTTGCTGTCCAGGTGCTGCAAACTCTGGGCACAGAGACCTATCGGCCCAGTTCCGCATCTCAGTGTGTGGCTGGAATCGCATGTGCGGAGATTCCTGTCAATCAGTGGCCAGAGCTTATTCCTCAGCTAGTAGCTAACGTGACGGACCCCAGCAGCACAGAGCACATGAAGGAGTCCACGCTGGAGGCCATTGGGTACATCTGCCAGGACATTGTGAGTCCTCAGCTGATCTGTCCTGTTAGAATAAGATTTTGGTTGTTTTCTTATTTCATTATACCTCCTGAACCACTCCTCAGGACCCAGAGCATCTTCAGGACAATGCCAACCAGATTTTGACAGCGATCATCCAGGGCATGAGGAAGGAGGAGCCCAGCAACAACGTCAAACTCGCCGCCACAAATGCTCTCCTGAACTCGCTGGAGTTCACCAAAGCCAACTTTGACAAAGAGGTATTGCTGCTTCCTCCATTACTCTCACATTTGCATTACGTCAATCATAATTAAAATGAGCATCTTAACAATTCAGTTTTTCTGAACAAATGTCTTGAAGTGGGATGAAGATTTAACATTTCTACATAGCAGCAATATGTCTGGAAAAATATGAAATAATGTCATGAACATAGATGCTTTTATTAGAACCCCAAACTTGTTTAAAAATCACATCTTAAAAGTAATGCATTCACTGCTCCAGTGCTCCCAGCTTCAGTGATCATTTTATTGAAACCAAGCAGCCAATTCAGTCATGCAGGATGGCATATCTTGGTTAACTTTAAATCTGGTTGGCTGGCTAATGCTGTGGATTTGAAACAGGAAGTCATTCATTTTGGATAGTATGTTTTTTGCTAAACATTAATGCACAATGTGCATTTATTGACCTGTAAATTACACATTTATATTTGTCTGTTTTTTTTTGTCTGGGGAATGTGGGAGATATGGCATTAATCAATTGTTTTGTTTAATTTTGAAAAGGTGAAAACCGGAATATATTCAGATTTATATATAGATGGTTTCTCATGCTTTTGTGGTCATAATTATATTTTGAAGTCACAAACATCAATCAAAACAATTTATTATAAAGTATATAGTTTATTATAAAGTATATCCACTGCAAGGTTAAAAAAATTATCTTTGGTTTCAAAGCATTGTGGCCTTGGTAGTGCTAGCTTTGGCACATTGAGTTTGACATTGAGTTTGTTACATTATTGTATGTATTTTAGCCCCTCTGGCCAGCTTCATTTATTTATGGGAATTGCTCCTGGTCATCACTGCACTCACAAGTCATCCTGATAACAAACATAAAGCTACTAAAGAGATTACACTCCTTTCAATGTTTCATAAACAGCAGATTATTTCCTTATCACTATATGCCAGTTTAAATGCAATACAGGATTCCTATATAACAGCTGGAACTTGGGACCTAGTGTTTTAATGACAAATATGGGATGTTTTGCTATACTATTATTTTTTGTGTCCCTGTACTATTAAAGCGGAAACCTTTGCTATAAGCACAAGTTGTTGCTTGTGCTTAACCAAGCAGATGTGAATCAGACCAAAGTATACACAAATTATTTGTACAAGAGTGTTTAAACGCATTCTTCTATGAATATAAACAGCTGGAGAAGACCATGTTTGTCAAGAACTCCAGAAGTCAAGACTGTCTGTTGGACCACAACCATTGACATTTCAAATAAATCTCTCTCCTCCAGACAGAAAGACATTTCATCATGCAGGTGGTTTGTGAAGCAACACAGTGTCCAGACACCAGGGTGAGTTTCTTTAGGCTTTGCTGGTCGTCCACAGATTTATTCATGATGTGGAACCATTGAACAGGACATCAGTGTTGAATGATGTGTGTGTGCTCTGTGTCTGCAGGTGAGGGTGGCCGCATTGCAGAACCTGGTGAAGATCATGTCTCTATATTACCAGTACATGGAGACGTACATGGGCCCAGCACTGTTTGCTGTGAGTTTGTCCAGAACTGAAGTGATCTGTAAATATAAGCTGCTAATGTCTGCTCTTAATGTAGTTCTTATCTGTTGTTTCTCTTCAGATCACTATAGAAGCCATGAAAAGTGACATAGATGAAGTGGCCTTACAGGGAATTGAGTTCTGGTCCAACGTCTGTGATGAGGAGATGGATCTGGCCATTGAAGCCACCGAGGTGATGCTCAATGCAGCCACTGTAGAGTCTCTAATAGGGATAGACCAATATAGATTCTTTTAGGGCCGATTTTTATTTTTATTTTTTTTTTTTAGGGTTAGGGTTTTTCATCAGCTTTGCCCAGTACGAATGCCCAATTTTCTCGAGCTGATGCTGCTTTGCTCCCTCAACAAATCTGCAGATCAGTATCAATATTATGCCATGGTCTTACATTCATATCACCCAAATTATGTGTGCATCACATGGATGGGGTGCATATGGTTGCTGTCCAAGGGTAACAGGCTTTCATCAACACCTAAACACAGCCTTGATGATGCATTGCTTGTTGGCTTTTTACAAGATAGGTATAATCAGGTCATCGCAAAATGTCAACACATTGAAATAATTTAGGAAAACAATAAACCTGAAAATTGAAATAATGTGCTTGATTTGTAATTTAAGCCATGGTTTCAGTTCAAGTTAAAATAATATGAGCAGGTGTGAGGTTGTTATGCCCCCTAATATGGAAAGCCAACACACTAGTAAGTCTAAACGCAAATGTAAAAGAGGCTTCGAGATTTGGTGAGCCCAGAACATCAGAGGAAAATAACGATGTCAGAAGCACATTTTCTGTTCTAAACTGTATTATCAATGTAAAAAGGAATGCATATTCAAGCACACAGCATGCATTCATGTTTCTAATTTCAAAGTATGTTTTTGGTTAAGTTAAACGATTAAAAGATGTTTAGTTCAAAACATACATAGGGCTGTCGCGATTATTAAATAACCATGTAATTGTGATATTTTGACATAACCACGGTTATTGAATCCAATCGCGATTATTGCGCACCGAGTAGAACCTGCAGCAGCTTCTAACGTGCGCTGCACGTGTTACACAAAATACGTGTGATAGGTTCACAATTATACAGCAGAGATGTTTTAATGCCGAAACCAAAAATAACGGCACCTGTCTGATAACATTTTGGTTTTATACCTGATGATAAAGGCCGACAGACATTGACGCAGCAGTGTGTCGAATATGTAAAAGTACCAGCAAAAGCGCAAACGGCACAAATGTTAGAAACCATCTGCAGACGCATCATCGCACTGAATCTGCCGCAGCCGCACATACATCTCATCAGTTGCGACAGCGGAGGCTTTCAACTGGGAACGGGATATAAATGCAATATAAACGGAATTTCCATATTTATGTAAGATGCAGTATATATTATTTACTGAATAAGTAACTATTACATTTAAGTGTGTGAAGTGTTAACTGTATACTGCAAACAATTATCGTCACAGCCCTAAAGTAAAGAATTAACCGCTAAAGCCCCAAAACAGGAAATTAATCGTCATAATCGAGATTATTTCTCTCACAATTAATCGTCACCCAAATTTCATAATTGTGACAGCCCTAAACATACCATTGTTTTGAAGTTCACAGCCTCAGCACTCTGTTAGTGGGGGAGGGTCATTGCACATTCGCTGCAGTGTCAACAGCAACACAGAGCTACCTGCGGATGCCTGTCTGTCAATCATACCATGAAAAATACTTTGGCAAATCGCACCCACATACCGACTGATGCAGATTCAAGTAAAAAAAACACAAAATTGGCTGGTTGATTGTTACTCTATAATAAATAACCTGCAAGCAGCCATGGCCAGGAAAGCAAAGGGAATGTTTTATCTCAAATTTATTCTCTGTCGAGTCAGACTGACACTGTGCCAAAAGAGGCATGCCAAAATAAGCCAGCAAAGCAAGAAAAGTATAGGTCAAACAGCTGATGCCTGAAGTATTACATGCCTGAAATGCAATACGATGTTTGTTCATGTGCACATTCAGGCATCTGAACAGGGACGTCCTCCAGAGCACACAAGCAAGTTTTATGCTAAAGGAGCATTGCAGTACCTGGTGCCGATCCTCACTCAGACACTCACCAAACAGGTAATCCACACAACCGCAGCTCGCCCCGAAAGCTGGTCCACACAACCGCAGCTCGCCCCGAAAGCTAGTCCACACAACCGCTGCTCACCCACCCCAGTGCTTCCATTCAGCACTGATGGATTCAAGTTAAATTTAGTTATTTCTCTTAGGTGAAAGCAGAAGAGTGTTGTCTGATTGTGTTTTTCCAAAGGATGAAAACGATGATGACGATGACTGGAACCCATGTAAGGCTGCAGGTGTGTGTCTCATGCTTTTAGCCACGTGCTGTGAGGACGATGTGGTACCTCACGTTTTGCCCTTCATCAAAGAACACATCAAACATCCCGACTGGCGCTACCGTGATGCCTCAGTCATGGCATTTGGGTCCATCCTGGAGGGACCAGAACTCAACCAGCTCAAGCCGCTCGTCATACAGGTGTCACTTTCATTTACTGCTGCTCTTTATAATCAATGTTCTTCCAGTCATCTGTTTTGAAGTGTCTGATGTTGATGAGCGTGACTGTGCCAGGCCATGCCCACCCTCATCGAGCTGATGAAGGACCCCAGCGTAGTGGTGCGAGACACAACGGCCTGGACGTTAGGACGCATCTGTGATCTGCTGCCCGAGGCAGCCATTAATGAGGTGTACCTGGCCCCTCTCCTCCAGTGCCTGATTGAGGGCCTTGGGGCAGAACCACGTGTGGCATCAAATGTCTGCTGGGTATGAAGAAAATATTCACTCATCATTTCCTGTGATTCATTACCAATGTTGTGTTCTGTGCAGTGAATCAGGATTTGTTATATTTGGTCAAAACAAACTGTTAAACAACAGAGGAAATCTTATGCACATCTTGAGATGGTAGTTTGCAGCACCTTCCCATCTGCCAGTACAACCGTTTTTCTCTCACTGTAGGAGATGTCATCTGCTGTGCTTTTTTTTTTTTTGAATAATTTGATTCAACTCTATTGTCCTTATGACCAGTGCAGAGCTAAGGAAATGCAGTTAACCAGAATTGATTTAGATATAGACGATATAGATTTATATAGTGGATAAATCACTAGAATGTGATTTAAATATACTGCAGCATAGAAAAGATATAACTTTCAGTATGTGTTGCAGGTAATGCTTTAGAATAGGTGTGTGTTAATGGATTATTTACAATGTATTATCAAGTAGTTAATTTAGTATTCACAATGTATTAAAAAGCAGTAACAAATGTTACAAGACGCTTACAAAACATACAATACACGCTTAATTTGTGCACAGCACACATATTTATTAATGGTAAGCTCATAGTCAATAATGGTGTTATATAAGCATATAACAATTAGTTCTTAAAGCATGAGTGTGGAACACATAAAACATGATTGATTAATGTATTAATAATACCTTTCTTGTCGGTTTATTAAGGATTTTTGCAGCCCCCGATCTAAAGCAAAGCATATGTCCTTCTGTCATAGTGTGCAGCATGCGAATCACACATCACTTCTGCTATAGGTCTGTTCCTTGCAAGTGGGCAGCATTTCATTTGGTTGAATTTAAATTTTGGTTATATTTACCTTTGATTTATCAAAATAATAATCAGAATAACACAATTCAGTGAATACTTTATTTTAAACTTCATTAATAAACTGAGGATGTACCATCAAAGCCATGTGGCGTTTATATTATTTTGTAAGTGCCTTGTAACATACTTGTTAATGACTTGGTATTTACAATTCTTTAGAAAGTAGTACTGAATGAACTACTTAATAATACAATGTAAATGGTCTATTAAAGCCACTTATTCTAAAGCAACAGTTACCAAGTTGTAATATGAACAGCAGGTGCAAATGTGGGACTGGGTCTATTATGAACAACAGCAACACAAATACAGATGGTTTTATGTAGATATAGATGGTTATGTTCAGATGGCATTGTTATACAGTATGTGCAAAATATAGAGTAGTTCAAATAACATGACTGTAGAAGTACTTTGTACGGTGCACCGTTGGTATTGTTCTCTGAACTCCTGTGCAGGGATGGCTGTGTGCTGTAGGCAGTTTGATGGCCTGTCCTTATAGGATTGATGTCTGTTGAATGCTGCTTTTGCTGTAAGGTGAGCCTCACAGATGTTTGCTATTTTCAGGCATTCTCCAGTTTGGCTGAAGCAGCGTATGAGGCCACAGATGCTGCAGATGATCAGGAAGAACCGAGCACCTACTGTCTGTCCTCATCATTTGAGCTGATTGTTCAGAAACTTTTGGAGACCACAGACAGGTAATCCATGACCAGGACAGATTCTCAGTAGTGATGTGGAAAACTCTTTGTCTGAGATAAAACTTCTAAAATACTAAAATTCTTGACATACTAAATAAAATTCTGGACTAGCTGAAAATTAATATTTTAATTTTCAGCTTTTGTTCTGAATAACTAATTCTGACAGTGTTACAGTATAGGTAAGACGAGATACTGGTTAACAGTATTTGACAAATTTTAAGAAGGGGAAACAGTCTTTATGAGACTGGTTTAAAGACGGGTATAGCTTGTTAAATGTGAATATGTTTGTTGACGATTGTTCCTCCTGCTGCTCTGAGTTTGGGTGCTTCAGGATTTTAGATCGTCACACAGAAATCGGTCTACTTCACCCAGTGCGTCACAGTCACATGACTGCTTGTGGTGACACTGGATGTTGCAGGACTATACAGTTCACATGCTAGACTGTTCGCCACAGCGATCATCAGAGAACATTATGCTCCCTACTGTTCCAAAGCACAGTGCACTGAAACCTAATTCATCTCCTTCAATGCACTGCTGCCATTAAAACTTAGGGTAAGTGTATCCATTAAGCCCACTTGCAACTTTGGCCTCAAATATAAAAAAGGGTTGTTTTTGTTACTTGTTTTATCAAATCCGACAATTTACATATTGTTATTTAATGAACACCAATCACATTTGTCATTATTAAGCCCAGCCATATTCATGCTGTCTCAAGGGGTCTTGCTATAAGTTGCCTCAATTATTAGAATAATAATATTCATTATTAAATTCTAGTATTACAAATATAAAGTGTATGAACTAAATGTTTTCGTATGCATTTCACATCAATATATCAATTTAAAAAACAAATGGTTTAGGTAAGTTAAATTTTTTAAAAATTAAAACATTTCCAAGGTGGGCTTAAACAGTTCAATAATTTTAAATATGGGCTATAAAAAGAATAACTATGAAATCAAGTTAAAAGCATAATATGTTCCAAACATAAAATAGATGAGATATATTAGGAAAATTAATAAAGTATGATGTTTGGTACATTGATCAGATTACCATTTATTTCATTGTTTCTGTAATTCAGTGACTTTGCCGTTCTTTGCTATTCCCTGACATCATTAACTAGACCACATCACATACTGCAAACTGCTCTTTATGTAGCTTTTTGCAGTTGAAAGTCTTTGCAAGAGAAAGCTAAAAAAATGTTTGTTTTGTCAGTATGACAAATTTTAATTTAATATTAAATCTTCAAATACAGAAACCATTAAATTATGTTTAGGCCAACTTGGTCATGTTTGTGGTGGTTCATTATTATAAGCCAAACATTGAATGCAAGTTAGAGAAACAAATTGTGTACTGAATAAATGTTTTTACTATCTGATATTTTTTTTTTATATCCTTGTCAGTAATTGTGATTGTGGGCTTATTTGGAAGTGGGTACCCATGCCCGGTTAAGCCCATGCCAGACTTTTGACTTTATTCATAGAATTTAATTAAAATATGCATTAGTTAAAGAATATACTTTTAAATGAGAGATTTATCCTTCATTTTAACAGGTGATCATGTTGGTAAACCATCTTAGTATCTATGAAAAATATGTTAACTTAGACTTTGGCGGGCTCAGTGTGTACACTTACCCTAATGTAAATATAACCAAAAGCCGAAAAACACAAGCTCGACCATCCTTTTCGGTCCCACCACTATTGCAGAGCTGTCTCTGAAATGCATCAGGACTAGTGTGATTTGTTTTTTGTGCTCAGGCCAGATGGACATCAGAATAACTTGCGCAGTGCGGCGTATGAGGCTCTGATGGAGATTGTGAAGAACAGTGCTAAGGATTGTTACCCAGCGGTGCAGAAGACCACTCTGGTCATCATGGAGCGACTGCAGCAGGTCCTGCAGATGGAGGTGAAGAATGTATAGAAAACATGAATACTGTTTGGTTATGTTTGTGGGTTGCTGTATATGTGAAAGTGTTTGTCTTTTGTCTAGTCTCACATCCAGAGCACATCGGACAGAATCCAGTTCAATGACCTGCAGTCTCTGCTGTGTGCCACCCTGCAGGTCAGATCCTTCTCAGCATCTTACATCTTCAAGGGTGTGATGTTTGTACTGACTCTGTTGTGCTTCCACAGAACGTGTTGAGGAAGGTTCAGCATCAGGACGCGCTACAGATCTCAGACGTGGTGATGGCGTCTCTGTTGCGCATGTTTCAGAGCACGGCAGGCTCAGGAGGTGTTCAGGAGGACGCGCTCATGGCCGTCAGCACGCTGGTGGAAGGTGTGTGCTTGTGCATCCCCGACGTGAGCATAGTAGGATATTCAAACTTCATACTTAAAAAAAAAAATTCATACAAATTCCCATAATTAATGGTAGTTTTGTACTACAGGCAACGGCATAAGAGGGTGTGCAAATGCCACTCAAACGTGAGCATTCTCATAAGAAAAGTTTTGTATAACTAAAAGATTTGTTTGAGTGATTGATTTGATTAAACTGATTATTTAATGATCAAATACAATGACACATGTCTCAGATGCACACTAGCAACAGATGCATGGAAGATAGTTGCTTAATTTTGACTTATTTAATTGGAATAGAATTTTGCTTTGAACATTAATTCATGTTGGTAAACAAAGTTAATACAACCTGAATTTAACAGAGGGCTGAAAAAGCAAGAATGAAAAAGATTTCATTCTTGCTGAATCTCTTTTGAAAAGATTCAGCTGGAAGAACATCTAGCAGCTAACTAGGTTACCTGATATCAGGTCTGTAACATGATTGGCTATTAAGGGGATGTTTGAAAGAGGCAGAGGTTCTCCAATCTGTGAAAGAGTGTAAAAAGATTGTGAAACAATTTAACCACAACGTTCCATCTGCAGATGCAAACTAAAGCTCTATCATGCAAAAAGATGAACATTTTACAATAATAAAAAAAAAATTCCAAATGGATTTGGTAACTGATTTGCATATTTGTATATGGAAACATGTTCCCATAGGTGAACATATGGGAACTTTGTAGGAATGCATAACAGAACTTAAGAGCTTAAGCAGATAAGGGGAATAATTTAAGTGACAGGTTTGGACCCTTAGGTTTTTTCTTGCAGCATATTTGTGGATATTCCATATCACATCTTAAATGCTGCATTTATGACTGCCAGCATTTTCAGCTGCATTAAAAGGTTTTGGTGGACTATAAGCTCTTATGTTGTATGTTTGTGTTCAGTTTTAGGCAGTGACTTCTTGAAATACATGGATGCCTTCAAACCTTTCCTGGTTATTGGACTGAAGAATTACGCTGAGTATCAGGTAGTGTTTGTGTGGTTGACGATTGTATTACAAGTTAAACTCAATTTTGGACATTGTTTCATAATAGTGGCAAAGGCGTTATCTTAACTTGTATTTACTCACTCTCGCTCTCCCTGCCTCCTCGCTGTCTCGCTCTGATCAGGTGTGTCTAGCTGCAGTGGGATTGGTTTGTGATTTATGTCGAGCTCTGATGGCCAATATTCTTCCCTACTGTGATGAGATCATGCAGCTGCTACTGGAGAACCTTGGGGTAATTACTCACCCAAACACACACATTGTTACATGCACACTCACAAACACTGACGAACGTCAGAACTCAAACACTCCTAAGATAAAACCTATCTAAATTATTTAGATGAAACCACAATACTTGAGGTTACTATAAGATTTAGAAAGCAGATACAAGCAAAATGTCCACGACTCCTGATGATATATTGAGGTCTTATGAAGTGCAACAATTGCTCTGTGCCAGAATCTGAACATTGTTCACAATGTAATTAGTTGTGGTAAGTAAATGAAAAGCCAGTTTAAAGGGTCGTTAATAAATGGATTTTTAGTGATGACATGGAATGTCAGGTTTTTGTTAGCTGTACTTTGTGTGTTCACAGAATGAGAACGTGCACAGGTCTGTGAAGCCTCAGATCCTGTCTGTCTTTGGTGACATTGCTCTTGCCATTGGAGGAGAGTTTAAGAAGTACCTGGATATAGTGCTGGACACTCTGCAGCAGGCGTCTCAGGCACAGGTGGACAGGGTAACTACAAACTTGCTCATTCACATTTTTGCTCATGCAGACTGTACACTATACATTTTACAGTCAGGGATGAAATTATTGGCACCCATGGAATTTTTCCACATTTTTCAATTTTTTTGCAAACTGCCAGGACTCTCAGATTTGAAGTGTGCCACCTTGCAACAGCAATTTTGAGATCTCTTCATAGGTGTTCAATGGGATTCAGATCCAGACTCATTGCTGGCCACTTTAGAACTCTTCAGCACTTTGTCTTGGTGCTTTTTGAGGTAAGTTTCAGGTCATTGTCCTGCTGGAACACCCATGACCTCTGACACAGACCGAGCTTTCTGATACTAGGCCCTACATTGCGGCCCAAAATGTTTTGATAGTCTCCAGATTTCATGATTCCTTGCACATAGTCAAGGCACCCAGTGCCAGAGGCAACAAAACAACTCTAAAACATCTTTGACCCTCCACCATGTTTGACTGTGGTACTGTGTTCTTTTCTTTGTAGGCTCCATTGTGTTTTCTGTAAACAGTTATGTGACATGCTTTTTCAAAAATCTTGACCTTGGTCTCATCTGTCCACAAAACATTCTCCCAGAAGGATTAAGCCTTGATTGGGTTCAGCAGTGGGGTTCTCCTCTGTCTCCTGCCATAGCGCTTCATCTCATTCAGATTAACACATATGGTCTGATCTGACATTTTTGCACCCTGTGTCTGCTGGACACCCTCGATATGTGTTGAAGTTGACTGAAGATGTTTATCTGGCGTTGCATTCTTTTGTCAATTTTAAAGTTACATGTTTTTGGTAAACCATAACCAAAATGTGATCTGCAATTAACCCATCCTTCGTGAGGAGTGAACGCACTCGAAGCTTTGGGCAGCTATCCCTGCAGCGCCCAAGGAGTAATTGGGGATTAGGTGCCTTGCCTGAGGGCGCTTCAGTTGCCCACCAGTTTTTCTCTTCCGTCGCCATCCAGGAAGATTAGCCACAGTTCCATGGGTTATAAACATTATTGTATTAAGCACAATGGCAAAAGGAATTTCAAGATCTTTGGAGATGGTCTTGTAAGATTGAGGTTAATTTTTCCACAATGTTGCTTCTTAGGTCCTTAGATTATTCTTGTCTTTTCTGTTCTCCATGATTGGTGTGGCTTCAGGTGTGATTTCTATGTGGCCCATTTTTTGAGCTTTGTAAAAATCATCAAATTTGCATTTTGTTTTCCAATCCACAAAAGAAACTAACATGTATATATTAAAAACATTTCTGGGAGAAGTGGTGCATTTTCTGGAAATATTTCATGGGTGCCAATAATTCCATCCATGTCTGTATACAGTTATAATAACTACATTCTTTGGTTTAAATCTTCAGCTTTTACTTCTCAGAAGAAAAGTGCTCGGCTATGTGCTTCAGTTTAGCAAAGCAGTGACATGTCAAACATACGATTTGTTTGTTAAACTTCAACTTTTAACTTCATACCAAAACTCCATACCAAAATCTTTGTTCACAATCATCTGCATGTATAGTTAGGCCTGCATTTAAGTGACAAAACTGATCCTTTGTTTTCTAAACGGCATCGAACAGTTGAAGAAACGGGAAGTGAAGCAGACTAACTGAGCTGAACTCTGATTGCAGACAGACTATGACATGGTGGACTATCTAAATGAGCTGAGAGAAGGATGCCTGGAAGCTTACACCGGTATCATCCAGGGGTTAAAAGGAGACCAGGAGAATGTACATCGTAAGTGTCTGTCTTGGCTTCTCAGTCTAAACTGTTTCACAGAATTTGTTCTCATGTGGTTTTATGATATTGTGTGCAGCTGATGTCATGCTGGTGCAACCTCGTGTTGAGTTTATTCTCTCCTTCATTCACCACATTGCTGAAGATGAAGATCATTCAGACGGCGTTGTTGCCAATGCTGTAGGCCTCATTGGGTGAGATGAGCAGAGTTTGTGTTTTTCCTTTGATAAAAATAAATCCAAAAGACTTATCTCTATGTAAATGGATCAACAGTGTATTGGCACCCTTTTTGCAGAGTTGCGTGTTTATTAGAAATGTTCTGATTGTCGTAAGTTGCTTCTGTTCAAATGTTTGGTAAAAGTGTACTTTTAAAAACTGGTAGTTTTACTTTGGAATAACATTTTAGATTTAACACAGATGCCCAGAATGTAATCAGTCTAAATGTTTTCCTCTCTTTAGTGACCTGTGTACAACGTTTGGTAAAGACGTGATGAAGCTAGTGGAGGTCAGACCACAGATTAATGACCTACTTACTGAAGGCCGGAGGTCCAAGACCAGCAAGACCAAGACACTGGCCACGTGGGCCACAAAGGAGCTGCGCAAGTTAAAGAGCCAAGCTTGGTGTGTGACTACACCTGTTCACACTTAGTCATTACGTTGTGAGACCTAATAGAAAAAAATGTTTCTTATGGACCAAGTAGTGCATCACTGCCAGCCATAAAGTCGTAGTTTTGCATAACGGTAGCAGTTCAGATCTTTGCAGTGTGATAGAAAGTGGGACTAGATTAGAATATTACTGGATACACTATTTAAATTCATTTGATTTTAAGAAATCAACTTTTTGATGTCTCATCTAAACAAGTCCGCAAAGAGATTACAGTTGATTTGAGGTAATGAGTTTTACTGCAAGATCAAGTGGAGTGCATTGGCTGAGCAGGTTGTATATATTGCACGTTTTGATGAACATAGTAGAATGTCATTTATAGTCTGTTTACAATATGCATATTGCAGAAATAGTGTTTTGAACTTTGAATGCAGATGTTTTAAATGTTGTCCATTTGTTTTCTTTCAGATTCCTGCCAGTGGAAATTTTACCAAGAATAATGGAAATCAACCCCACTGAGGATCTTCTGTCTTTTACAGCAGTGAAAGCAGAAGTGGTGTGTGCGCTGAGATGAGTGAGAATGTGAGCGAGTGAGAGACATCACAACACCTTCAGAATTTAATTCCAGCAGAAAAACACAGTGCCCTAAAACCTTCCTCAATCCAAGCCCTCTTCATGTGCAGACTGCTTCTGGCCCAACAAATAACTTGTAGATCACAACAGCCAGTGCGAGCTTGTTTAAACCACTGGGACTGATATGTGCCCATTAGTAAATGAGGACTTTTGTAATCATTGTGAATCTGTGGAACACGTGTTACAAGCTTAAAAGAACCTTGACCGTGGATTGTTCCTATTACACAAAGCACTTGAAAGATGCAAACATGGAGCAGGAAGTGATGCTGCTGGAGTTGATAATGGCGTGACTGGAGTGTGTTTGAGTGAGAGGAGGTGTCTGTACATCCCCTTCATACTATTTGAACCCATAAATAAATAAACCTTATAAATCTTGTTGCAAATTTAGTGAGAGATGCACTTAACCAAGAACATGGGAGGGTGATGAGTTGTTGGCATTGGGCAGCACTTGAGTGAACGTGTGATGGTCGTTCGCCCTGCTTTTTACGCAAGCGAGTCACTGCAGTCTTTTTGTCCTTTTTTTAATCTTTAGTATGTTAGTATGGGCTGTACAGTGCATTTGCCTGTCCTGCTAAAAGACGAATATAGCCACTTGAGATGAAAGTGTAATTCTAGCAAAGTAATTGAACTGTTTAGAGGATTCAGGAATTAGATGGACACTTACGTCTTACTTTATTCCCCTCTATTTGATTTGCAGGAACATGAGTGCCAAATCCATGCGAGTACCGATGGACTTGCGCTTAAACATGCATTATCAAAGAAGATTCAAATAAACATTTCACTGTTTGATTTAGATTGATGTGCTTTGTTTTTTTTTTTCTCTTATCACTTAATTGGAGTTATTCACTGAGCTTTGAAAAAAATGACAGTAAAGAGAATCAGACATTTGTATGATGGTTATATTTTTCCATTGATTTGAAGAAATAAAATCGAATGTTTTCTTAGCAGTTGTGTACTTTTGATAACTTTCCTTTACAAAGTCAGGCAGCCAGCAAATGTTTTGAATCCTGCCTGACAGCTGAAATTTTGCCCATAAACTGACACCATTGTTATTTGCTAATTGGTTAGGCGTTTATATTTGTTAATGTATGGCATTTCTGACAGATGATTGGGTTTCATTGCTAAACCTTTTCCACCTGTCAATCATGTACAAAAAAGAATAGCTATGTATTTAAGCCACAGAAATGAGTTGCAAAAGTCTGAGGGATTGTTTTAAAAAATGTGTAAAATGTGAAGGTCCAGAGGTGTGCTGTGTGATTCTTTAGACGAAGACTTTCCATGTTAGACGTCACATACATGCACTTGATGCAGGTTGTCAATTAAGATTTGTAAGATCATGTAAGTTAGCTTTAGTTTTTTTAGTAGTAAATATTTTTCCATTTCTGCAATATTGCTGCACAGAGAAAAATAAGCAGCATGTACAATTATTGGCTGGACAACCAGATATTACAATCTGATTTGTTAAAAATAAGATGCATAGTTTTTCTTCTGATTTCAAACATGAGCTGAATGTTTTGGAATAAAGATCTGGGGCACTTTGACAATAACAGACAAGGCAAAGCAAAAAGCTAAAAACCATAATCTAATAAGGCAGGTACAATGGTTATACTTGAAGGCAGTGAAACAGGCAATGGAAAAATGATCAGCCAGGCAGAAAATAGCTGGCAATACTTTGCAAATAAGTGATGGCATGGTTTATATGCACAGCAATCAGGGATTAATAATAGAAGCAGTGATTAGGACTAGTATTCGGGAGGGGAATGGAGTGTGGTAGCCCAAAAAGAGAAGTGAGGAAGTTGTTCGACTTCTGCATAGGAATACTGTATGACCTGAGAGACCTTTCTTCAGCCTCTCCTTCTGTTTGTTTGTTTAAGAATAATAACCAGCGGTTTTGTTGTATTGTGTTGGGTGAGTGGTAAAGAAAGTGCGTCACAGCCGTGCCTGGCCCGGGTTTGATTCCTGCCATCAATGTTTTTTCTTGTTTTTAGGCAGCCATCATTACAAGGTGAGGTGGGCGTTAAAGTGGATGAAGAGTGAAAAGTCGGTTGGTCCTGATGACATAACCTGTGGACGTATGAAAGATTCTAGGAGAGGTGGTAGTTAAGTTCTGACTAGTTTAACAAAATCTTGGAGAGTGAAAGGATTCCCAAGGAATGAAGAAATGTACTAGTTGTACTAGTACTAGATTTTTAAGAACAAGGGAGATGTGCAGAGCTATGGCTACTTCATAGGAATAGAAGATGAGCCATACAATGAAGCTGTGGCTAAGGGCAGAGGTCAGCATTTGTGAGCAGTAATATGGTTTCATGCCTAGGAGTACAACAGATGCAATATTTGTTTTGAGGATGCTGATGGAGAATTACAGAAAAGGTCCTAGGGAGTTGCATTGTGACAGGGTGCCAAAAGAGGAGCTGTTCTATTGTATAAGGAAGTCTGGAGTGGCAGAGAAGTATGTTAGAGTGGTGCAGGATGGATGACAGCTGTAACACAGTTGTGAGGGTTGCTGTAGGTGTGACAGGAGTTCAAGGTGGAGGTTAGACATGAATCTCAATGGACTATAATGTTTGCAGACAGCACTGTGATCTGTGGTGAGAGCAGGTGGAATAAAATTTAGAGGAGAGGGGGAGGTATGGTCTGGAAAGCAGAGGACTGAAGGTTAGCCGCAGCAAGACATATATGTGTGGGAATGAGAGGGACCCAAGTGGAATGGTGAGGTTACAGAGAACAGAGGTAAAGGTGGTGCAGGACTTTAAGCAAGACACTACAGGTGAATAGAGTAAAAGAAGTTGTTAAACAATATGTTGCCATAAAACTTTCTCAGTTGATTACTTAATGTTTTTTGTATTTTATTGTTTGAATATACAAATAAATCATTAATTAATCATTAAATGTGTGCACTTTGCATAGTTTTTTTAAAAAACACTAAATCAGATTGTGTAATAGCGCCAGGCTCAAATTATTTTTTCATTTTGTTGGCATTAGATGAGTAAAAAAATTACAGAGGGATTTATGGATATCTACTTATGTTATTTTATAAAGCAGAATATACTGTTAATAGCATTTTAAAAATCTGATTTCTATTTTGTGAATAATATATTTACAAGATGTTTGTACAAGGCTGGAAAGTCTGGTGTATATAGGTGCAACTGAAGGTAAGATTTTGTTCTTAGAGTACTGTTGTCTTTTTGTTATTTTCATGCATTCGTAAATGATCCTGCATGATGCATCAGATGCATCCTGCGTGACTAATCATGTTATAAGAAAAAAATAGGAGATTACGTTCTTAGCTTCAAATACCACCTTTAAACTTTGGATTATGTGGCATTGTGTGGAAGACAGAGGCATTTTCAACGATACCAGTCATGACAAGCTTCAAAAAACAGCCGCTGTACTGCATGTCGCTTTAGAATGCTAACTTTTAACCAAAATTAGGAGAAATCTAATGCCATGAGCAGACAAAATGTGATCAAATAAACACATAAATGTATAATTTGAACATTATCTTCATGGTACGTTGAAAGATTAAAAAAATTCAAAAATGTTTAAAAATCTCAAAAACTGTCTCGCCTTATACTAGTACTTATTAGTACTTATGAGAAAGTGTCAGTAAGAATGAAAGGTAAGGTGTTCAAGACGGTGGTAAGACCAGCGATGCTATACAGCTTAGATACAGTGGTACTGAAGAAATGACAGGAGGCAGAGCTTAAGATGATGAGGTTCTCTCTCTCTCATTCTCTTATCATCGTTGAGGATGGATAGAATCACGAATGAGTACATCCGAGTGACAGCTCATGTTAGATTTGTAGAAAGATGGTGGAGTCCTGGATTCTGAGAATGTATCAGTCTGTCTGACAGAAGAAATGTCTATGATTTTTGTAAAATCTTTTATTAGTAATTATTAATTTGGTAGCATATGATAAATAAATAAATAAATAAACATCTGAGGTTTAATAGAAATAAACAAGTTGAAATAATTGTAAACATCACAGTAAATATAAATACCACTGTAAAAAAATATAAATAAATAAATATATAAATAATTATCCAAATATCTAACAATAATTAGGAGATCCATCTTAAGTTACTTAATGTGAACACTTAACAACATTAAAACAATAACAGTTATTGCAGTTTGTCCAGAAAGGTTTTGTCTTGTAGGGGTAGTTGTGCTGCTGTATATCTAGTGTGAAACAGCAATGTGGCGTAGACTGCGAAACACATCCTGCATGAAACTGCGCAGCTGCTGCAGTAAGAGATGAATAGCCACCTGAACTTGATATTCATTGTTGAGGCGTAAAGAATAGCCTGAAGTTGTTCTCTGGGATATTGTAATGGGAATCTGACCAAGCTTTTGCATCTAGACAAGAAAGCACAATATTAGGTTGCTAGCATGTTTGGGTATTTTCTATTAATATATTACATCAAAACTTGATTTTGTGTGTCAGTATGAAATGTCAAAATGTATTTCCAAAGGTTGTTTAAACAGTCTTGTAAAATGGTTTATGGTTCTTATGGGCAACATTGTTGGTCTCAGTTTGTTCTGTTTCGTCATGTAACTAAATGATGATAATGAGATCAGATCAGATTAACTCCCTCCTTATGGATCATTATGTATGTTTAACAAGTTCTTGTTTATGCAAAACTTTTACTGGATCATTACAGTTAATGGCAAAGAATATTTGGAAATCTACATAGATTGTTCCTGCCAACACACCAAATCAAAAGAAATATACATTTTTTAGCATTTTAATTATTTGTTTAGTGAAGCATTTGGTGCGTAAGCTGTTATGTGCACAATACATGACTATTGTGCTGTTCATAACTCAAAGGATGTTGGGCTCTATGGTGAGCTGTTATATTCAGAAACATGAAACTGCTGAAAGTCATTGTTCTTGAAAAGGATTTAGTTTAACCCTACCTCATGGATCTGAAGGGCCAGGTCTCTGATATCTGCGAGAAGGAGGTTCAGTTCTTCACTGGAAGTCAGGTCTTTGACTTGCTGCAAAAGTTCACGGTGTAGTTCCAAACCCTCTACAATACCACTTAAACTCATAGCCTGTTAAAAAAAACATTTAGTATATATGTGTTTATTGTTATGTATTTAGTTTCTTTAGTTACTTTAGTTTAGTTTTCTTTAGTTACTTTCAATTATATTTATTTTACCATTGTATGGTCCTCTGAAATTGCCTTCAGCACTGGCGAGGCAGGGATGCCATTGTCGCTTAATAAATACTCCAGGTTTCTGTCCTCACTCGACAGTTCAAGTGTCAAACCCTGCAAACAAATCATTTTGCATTACTACACATTACATTAAAGCCAGCAACTGGCTTAACACTCTTTATGTTATCACGTTTTGTGTTTAATTTGAATTCGACATTTTGTGATATTTTATTAGGTCTTTGGATTATGAGTAAAAGATTATTTCGATAAGAACTATGAGATGAACTTGTCCTCTCTCTCCTCGGTAACATTCAGTTGTACATTAAGCCGCTCACCGCTGTTTTGACGCTCGCCTCGTGCACCCGCGGGACGTCGTTCAGGATTTTCTTCGTTAAACTCATGCCTCGCTCCGCCGCCGCGTTCATGGGCTCAGTTTCACGGAGCGGCAGCGAATAAACGCACGTGAGATAAAAGTGGACTGCAAGAACTGTAAAGTAAAAGTTTTGTTAATCTTTCATACACTTTATTCCGACAAAAACGCATTAAATACAACCGGCGAAACAGCAGCGTAAGCGTGCATTGTATGTTTGCATGACATTGTAAAACAGCTTTACACAAAATACATTTTAGAATGGTTGTGGGAGGCTTTAAGACACCAAAAGCCTACACAGATTATCATCCCTACGATCTGAAATACTTACAAAAATAGGACTTCATTTTGCGTGCGGGGCGATGATTTACTCCGATGATTTACACTAGGCTATTTAAACTCATTGAGATTGATCAACTAGGGAAACTTTCATGAGTTCGTGTGTGTTACGTGTACAATAGTGGATGAGGGACATTGCGAAAAACTCATTCATAAAGAGTGAAAAGCTGCGGTCAAAACGTTTCCGTTTTCTGATCTATCAGTCACGTAGTTTTGATTCATTTTTTGCACCCATTCATGCTTACTATTGTATGTGGTGAGGGTCCCAGAAATATAAATTTTCTACTTTATCATAATTATCATCATTCATTTAAACGCCCACTTTCAATTTGGGCGCATTGACACTTTTGTCGTCTAATGTTGCCTAAAGGCAGACGTTAGCAGCGCCAGCCGCTGCGGGGAATTCCTTCGTTTCATCATCGCAGGAAATACACGCAGCCAGCAATTCAATAACTAGCGTCACTGCAGAATGAATTAGATGTTTCCCAATTCATTATTTTCCATGCTATATTTCCTTATGTTGTTTCCTGTTATGTTTCCTTCTAGCATATTCTTTCAAATATAATAAAGTAACTCTCTGTAGGGAAAATGAAAAAAGTAAGATTACTATACTTAAATCTCATATAACATTAGAACACTCAGTTGAACAGTTATTGAACAAATCTAACTCAGGCTGATTTTGATTTTTATCTACAGCACAATAAATGGACGATTCAGTTGTAGTTCCACAATAAAGAGGCAAGTAAATGCTAAAAACACATCAGAATTTATAGGGCACCTTCTATAAAGAACGTTATTACCTACAATACGGTTTCATTAGTTAATTATGAAACGACAGGAGGCAGAGCTTAACAATACTATTTTTTTTTACAATATTTGTAACTTTCAACATTTTAAATTTGGCAAATACATTTTTAAAATCAAAAGTTGTTTGGTTGCAAATGCTTGCATAAACAATGAACAATTGTATAAAATGTTAAACCATTCATTTAAACAGCCATAATTAAGGGATAGTCAGGTCAAAGAGTTTAAGTCAGATGTTTAATAGTACATAGGGTTAGTATAGGGTATAGGGATGGATGAGAACTCACAAACAAGCTGTATTTAAATCTTAAAACACAGATAATGAACAATTGTTATCTAGCAATAATGTATAACTGTTTTTCATCATTAACATCTACATCTTCATATTTATTCTCATAATCTTGTATTGTGTATCATTGTCTTTTATTTTGATTGTCATGCACTGCTAGTCCATTTCTTTTTTGTTGCTTCAAAAAGTGTAAAACATTGTACTTTACATGTTTATTGGCTAACTTTTTTTTAATCATATATAGCATACATAAATAACAGCAAAAACAATTTATAGGCAGTAAGTGGGTGGGTTTTGTTTCATTTAACAGCACTGACAATCTAATCTAAGTGAACATGTAGATGATTAGTGATGTTTTGTTATAAAAGGTGTTGTTTTAAAGATTAGGATCATCACTTTTGAAGCAGAAAAACAAGTTAGAAACAGTGTGATTGATAGAGTAGAATAATGACTGGTTCTTAGGATGTGTACTGACAACTCAACACACACAACTAAAGATTTACTCCCATTTAATAGAACAAATCACAGGGTCAAATGTAATTTGGATACACAGACAATCCCAGAACAGCCCACAACACCTAAAACCAAATGAAATTATACCAGAAATATTGACCTTGTATCATTTCATTTTTGATGAAACAAGCTATAATAAATCTTAAGTGAATGAATGAACGAACTTCATGATACAGCTTTAAACAGCTCATTCATTGGTTATGAGAACACAGTGGACACACATGAGAAACAGCTGAACTATCTGATATGGGAAGAAAACAAGCATAGGGATAAATGGAGCAGAGGAAGCACTGGAGACTTATGGAAAGCTGTCATCATCATCCTCTGCCATCTCTTTGGCAAACTCAAGGTCCTGCTGCTCTCGCTCTCTCCTCTCCTGTGAACACACATGAAAAACAGCTTCATCTACATCTGTCACAGGACGCTTTAATCGACTGATGGACACAGATCTTACCTCCGCAGACTCCAGATCTTTGTTGTAGGCCTTCGGTGGAAATCTCATGGCCTGCAAAGAAAGATGGAAATTAACAACAGGCATTCACTTTTACAAACTTTTTTCTGTAAAGCACTTTTCATGTCATTACCCAAAATGTAGGTGTATTACAAAAGCACAGCAGTACTCTTTTGTTTTCTACCTTGACAGACATGTTGTGGATATCCAGACAGAAGGAGATGCGCTGATGGAAGGCGAGCTGAGGCTCACGTGTGCTGTAGATGTCCATGGTCTCTTTGGACTGAACATAACCCTTCTCATGGTTAATGCTGGCCTCAATGACACCATCACGAATTGCCTGCAACAGACAGATGATGATAGTGAAGGAAAATTTCTGCCAAGATGTTTGTTCAATGTAAACTAACATTTTCACCTCAAAGATGACAATGAACATCAGCTGTATGTTACAGTTTTACCCAGAGTACAATATTTTAATGCACTCACTCAAGGTAACATTATTTAGTGAATGAATAGGGTTAGTACAATAAATGTAAGAATTTAAAGAAAAACATGTTTTGTTATAATTTTTGTATCCTGTATGTCAAGTTAGGGATAGTTAAAATTGAGTATTAGTTCTGTGTCCTCATAAGGGAGCTGTTCTTAGAAATAAAGTGAAATGTGGTGGGGATGTTTTGGGGACATCAGTTTTTACTTTCTTGGTTTGTAAGCAATACATGGCATATAATAAAGCTGGTCAAATGAAGAAACTTTGTCTATTGTTATTTGTTTTTATCACTGCAGTACTGCAGCCTGCAGATATGGGCATAACTACATAAAAACGTATTTATAATACAAATACAAATTTTACCCCAGGTAAAATGTTTCTAAATGAAATATCAAAAACTGTTGAGAAAACATTTTAAAAATACAAAATACCAAACTCAAAATATAAATGAAAAATTTTCAGAGACTTTAAAATACAAAATAGCATTTTGTATTTAAAACAAGTATTTTAAATACATGCCCATCCCTGGCAGCCTGTGAGGTCACAGGGGTTGTTTGATTCGTAGGCACTGCTTGTACATTTCAGAAGATATGGTAATAATCAACAACAGTAGTAGTATTAGTAGAAAACTATTAATTACTATTGAGTGCTAAGATGATTAAATTAGCTGTACATGAATATATCGAATATCTTTTTTAACTGATATGCGTGTGTGTCTCGATAAATGTGGTTAATGAGGACACAAATGTGTACAAGAATGTGTATAACAACGCAAGCATGGTTCATAGGAACATTTTCTGTGTCCTCATAAACACAATATCTTAAAATCAAACTAAATATATTTCAAATCCAATAATGCAGATGTTTTGCAAGTGGTTGGGGCATTCGGTTTAGGGGTAGGGTTAGGGAAAAGGAAGTGTGACCTTGGCCACGATAAACTCGGCATCTTCAGGACTGTCCAGCTGCAGTTTCTGTGCAATATCAGCCAGTGAAATGCGAGAATACGACAGACTGATCATTCGCACACCTGCAAAATACACAACACAAACATCAGAGACATCTTCATTTTGTGTTTACAATATCACCACCTATACCTCCCTACACATGTCTGAAACCTTTAGCATTTATTAATCTAATATGGAAGGGAAGAGTTTCAAACATTTTTCCTCAGTTGCATTTAAATTTAATGTAGTTCAGTAAAATAATAATTATTATTACAGCACATATGTTTTGAACATATATACAGAACTATAGGCTCAGACATAGACCTGTTTTAATGACATTGTGCCGGAGACGAATAATCAATGTGTATGTGCCATCGGTCTGGAACTTCTCCCCAAACTGATCCAACACCTGGTTAAATTTGGCAAGATTTCCAGTTCTCACCGCTACACAGGAAAGAGAAAAACACATCAGCTAAGAAAACACCAGACATCTTTCTACTGACATCAAGTCTGATGTCAGGGAAGGGCAGTATTTTAAATAAATGTATTCAAAATACGTATTTGAAATACAAAATACTATTTTGTGCTCTAAAGCCTTTCGGAAAAATCTAATGTAATTTGTATTTAAATACATTTAAAATGAGTATTTTGTATTTTCAAAATACATAAAATAATTTATGCTAATCAACCTCTTTATCAGGGTACTGATTTAGTTCTGACACACCCCTCCCCCAACCTTAACAATCATGCACGTGAGGTGCTGTAGTATCCACTTATTAGACAACTGTTTGTGAGGTTTAACACAGTCATCCCCTCTTCAGCTCCTGTACAGCGCTTGTTTTCATTGTTTTCATGTAATCAATAGGCCATACAGTTGTACAGTTGTTATTCAACCCCCAATGCTGTAAAGGGTTTTAGGTAAAATTAGTGTACATTTGTAATTGTGTTCAGAATGAAATCTTACAAGGACTTTTTAAAGAACCAAATGCACCTAAAATGACATCAATTGTTTTTGTAATACAGTATTTAATGTTTTTTTGTGATTTCTTCATTGACACAATTATTCAACCCCTTAAAGACTACCACTCTTAAGAACACAGGTTCATTCAAGTATTTTCAATCAAGTATTGAAAACACCTGTGCATGTCAACAAGCAGCAATCAAGCATAATAAGCACCAATTAGGCAGATTTAAAATGACTGTGATACTCAGCTCCTTCTAGACATTTACTGGTGTGATTACAAACATGGTGAAGTCAAGAGAATGGTCCAGGAAGAGGTGATTTCTCTTCACAGGAAGGGCAATGGCTATAAGAACATTGCAAAGATGTTACATATACCAAGAGACACCATAGGAAGCATCATTCGCAAATTCAAGGCAAAGGGCACTGTTGAAACGCTACCTGGTCGTGGCAGAAAGAAGATGCTGACTTTGACTGCTGTGCGCTACATGAAGCGCAAAGTGGAGAAAAGTCTCTGTGTGACTGCTGAGGAACTGAAAAAAGATTTGTCAGATGCGGGTACTAAAGTTTCAGCTCAGACAATAAGGCGCACACTGCGTAATGAAGGCCTCCATGCCAGAACTCCCAGGTGCACCCCCTTGCTGTCTCCAAAGAATAAGAAGA
This sequence comes from Yasuhikotakia modesta, assembly GCA_036877545.1. NCBI lineage: Eukaryota > Metazoa > Chordata > Actinopteri > Cypriniformes > Botiidae > Yasuhikotakia > Yasuhikotakia modesta. The sequence continues at coordinate 13,609 of JBAJNP010002820.1, read as the reverse complement.
GTCGACTGCATTATGCCAAAAGTCATGTAGACAAACCACAAAAGTTTTGGGATAGTGTTCTGTGGACTGATGAAACAAAATTAGAACTGTTTTGGCCCATGGATCAACGCTATGTTTGGAGGAGGAAGAACAAGGCCTATGAAGAAAAGAACACCTTGCCTACTGTGAAGCATGGCGGGGGGTCAATCATGCTTTGGGGCTGTTTTGCTTCTACAGGTACAGGGAAGCTTCAGCGTGTGCAAGGTACCATGAATTCTCTTCAGTACCAGGAGATATTGGATAAAAATGTGATGCAGTCCGTCACAAACCTGAGGCTTGGGAGACGTTGGACCTTTCAACAGGACAATGATCCCAAGCATACCACCAAGTCCACTAGAGCATGGTTGCAGATTAAAGGCTGGAACATTTTGGAGTGGCCATCGCAGTCACCAGACTTAAATCCGATTGAGAACCTCTGGTGGGACTTACAGAAAGCAGTTGCAGCGCGCAAGCCTAAGAATGTGACTGAACTGGAGGCTTTTGCCCATTCTTCAATACCCGTAGATCGCTGCAAGACACTTGTGTCAAGCTATGCTTCACGTTTAAAAGCTGTTATAACTGGAAAAGGATGTTGTACTAAGTTTGAATGTCACTTGGAGGTTGAATAAAACTGATAATGATGTGAGCACTGAAAAGACATTTGTGGTTATTTCATTATAAAAGTTATGTTATATTTGTCTGACTTACAAGTGCCTCTTTGATTTAATTGTAAACAAGATGACTGAAATTATCAAAATCAATGTCAAACTGGCCAAAACACTCAATTTCAGTGGGGGTTGAATAATTTTGAACACAACTGTGCTTACATACGACGCCTTAAACCCAATCTTTTGATAGTTGATAGTACTAAAGGGTATGGAATAGATGGTGTACCTGTGTGTTTCAGACATCCATCTTGAGGAGTACACCATCAGTTATATAATTGACCTTGTGTTACTGAGTTTGTTACAAAGGTGAAGACATGATGGTGATAAAACGTAATAAAAGATGTTTGTTGAAAAAAATATTAAAAATAGTTTTTTTCCCCTACAGGGCAGGTAAAGATAATTTCTAATCAGTTGTACACATCTAAATATTTTTGTTTTGCATTCAGAATATGTCCAGATATATTTCAGCCTAATAGGGATGCCTGCACTTGATAGCCAATTTCAAGTGTTTTGTGCATTTTAAAAATACATTTTTCCACTCAGTATTTTGTATTTTTATTTTAAATACATTTATGTATTGTGGCTCTATCATTTTTCAACATTCACCTTGAGTGAGCAGGAAGTAGGGCATGAGGGATCTCTTCAGAGACGGCTGACGGAACTGCAGACGGTCCGGAATCTCCCCCAACAACAATTCCACCACAATCAATAGCTTGTGCACCTGACAGAGTCACAGTCAAGAGTCACAACACAATCAAACAAATGCATGCATGTTGTACGGCTGAATGCTCACAGTCTGTTTGAAGCCCACGGCCGTGTGCTGAGGGGCTTTTCTCAGAGCATTTGTCAGAGTCCTCCGGGCTTCTGAATACTCCAGCTGGATGGCCTTTATCCTCCCTGAACCAGTAAACATCACAATAACTCTTAATCTCCAGTACAGATTAATGCGCGCGCACACACACACACACACACACACACAATGCTAACTCCAGAACCTGCTAAGGTCATTCAAGTAACGGTTCATGTTAACGGTTCAAAAAGTATAGAAGAAATCAAAACGCTTTCAGTAGATTAAGACATGTAGTCTAAACAACTGATAAGAAAGAAACATTTTACTTGGTGAAAGCAAGCTTGAACCACTGGAGTCATTTGGATTACTTTCATGATGTCTGTATGTTGATATGATCTTTCTAGATCATCCACATTTTGTTTTTTGTTGAGTGTTTGTGCTTTTCAGTGAATTATAACTTCCTACACCTGTTTCACAGTACACAAATGGTGGCAAGAAATTTACAGTACATGTAATGTAATCTGTCTCTAACATTACTCTAAGTAACAGGACTCTAACAAGACTCTACACCAACAGTGTAGATTAATCAATTTATTGCATCAAGTACATGTCATTAATATCCATTTGTATGGATTTATCAACACAGAATGCACAACTTCCGTGAAGTTGGCCCCCCCACCCAACACAAATCACCGGCAAAATAGTCTCATTCGTTTGTGCTCCATTTGTGCTGCTTTGTTTTTTTTAGATAGTAAAAAAGTATTTATAGGTCATTTAGCGGTCACGCAGCCCCCCACATGCTCAAAATATACAAACCCAATTCCAAAAAAGTTGGGACACTGTACAAATTGTGAATTAAAACAGAATGCAATGTGAAAATTTCAAATTTCAATATTTTATTCAGAATACAACATAGATGACATATCAAATGTTTAAACTGAGAAAATGTATCACTTTAAGGGAAAAATAAGTTGATTTTAAATTTTGTGGCATCAACATCTCAAAAAAGTTGGCACAAGGCCATGTTTACCACTGTGTGGAATCCCCTCTTCTTTTTATAACAGTCTGCAAACGTCTGGGGACTGAGGAGACAAGTTGCTCAAGTTTAGGAATAGGAATGTTGTCCCATTCTTGTCTAATACAGGCTTCTAGTTGCTCAACTGTTTTAGGTCTACTTTGTCGCATCTTCCTCTTTATAATGCGCCAAATGTTTTCTATGGGTGAAAGATCTGGACTGCAGGCTGGCCATTTCAGTACCCGGGTCCTCCTTCTACGCAGCCATGATGTTGTAATTGATGCAGTATGTGGTCTGGCATTGTCATGTTGGAAAATGCAAGGTCTTCCCTGAAAGAGACGACGCCTGGGTGGGAGCATATGTTGTTCTAGAACTTGGATATACCTTTCAGCATTGATGATGCCTTTCCAGATGTGTAAGCTGCCCATGCCACAAGCACTCATGCAACCCCATACCATCAGAGATGCAGGCTTCTGAACTGAGCGCTGATAACAACTTGGGTTGTCCTCTTTAGTCCGGATGACATGGCGTCCCAGTTTTCCAAAAAGAACTTTAAATAACTTTAAAATTTGAACTTTAAACATGACAGTTTTTCACTTTGCCACAGTCCATTTTAAATGAGCCTTGGCCCAGAGAAAACGCCTGCGCTTCAGGATCATGTTTAGATATGGCTTCTATTTTGACCTATAGAGTTTTAGCCGGCAACGGTGAATGGCACGGTGGATTGTGTTCACCGACAATGTTTTCTGGAAGTATTCCTGAGCCCATGTTGTGATTTCCATTACAGTAGCATTCCTGTATGTGATGCAGTGCCGTCTAAGGGCCCGAAGATCACGGGCATCCAGTATGGTTTTCCAGCCTTGACCCTTATCCCTTATGAGATTGTTCCAGATTCTCTGAATCTTTGGATGATATTATGCACTGTAGATGATGATAAGTTCAAACTCCTTGCAATTTTTTGCTCTGAGAAACTTCTTTCTGATTGCTCCACTATTTTTCGCCACAACATTGGGGGAATTGGTGATCCTCTGCCCATCTTGACTTCTCTCTGAGAGGCTCTTTTTATACCCAATCATGTTGCCAACTGACCTAATAAGTTGCAAATTGGTCCTCCAGCTGTTTCTTATATGTACATTTAACTTTTCCAGCCTCTAATTGCTACCTGTACCAACTTTTTTAGAATGTGTAGCTCTCATGAAATCCAAAATGAGTCAATATTTGGCATGACATTTCAAAATGTCTCACTTTCAACATTTGATATGTTATCTATATTCTATTGTGAATAAAATATAAGTTCATGAGATTTGTAAATTATTGCATTCCTTTTTTATTCACAATTTGTACAGTGTCCCAACTGTTTTGGAATCGGGTTTGTACTCCAAATAGTCTTGTTTGTTTGTGCTTCGTTTGTGCCGGAGTGTTGTTTGTGCTGTTTGTGTTACAAATTGAAAATATTACAAATTGAATTCTGGGCGATGACGTCACCAGCTCTCCCACATGCTCAATTTATCCAAAATAGTCTCATTCGTTTGTGCTCCGCCTGTGCTGGTTCAAACGAATGAGACTATTTTTACGATGTTTTGTGTTGGGTCAGGAGCCAATTTCACGGAGGTGAATGCATGACTGTTACCAAGGGAAACCTGTGCTTGGCAGTGTGGATCAAAATTTAGGGTGTACACTAGGCACTCTCAACTGTACTCTAAAGCGAAATTGACTCCCAAAGTCTGGTTTGTTTGACCAGTGTAAGCCCCCAAATCGTGCCTGGGCATGGTTTGTTTAACCATTCTCTGGTCAGCATAAACAGGGCGAGCACAAAATAGCCAGTGCTGCTGTGTGCTCGCATTATCATTAAAACAACAAACACTGTTCTTGGGTTCAGTACAGGGCACTGTGCCTAGTGCAAGTACGTACCTATCTGAAGCATTCCGGATCTGCATTAGTTCACTCACCTGTGTAGTAAAGATACCGCGCCCACTCGTTGTTATTGGCCAGCTCAGGGAAAACAGACTTGGAGACAAGCTTTTCAGCCTGGTCATATAAATGATACTGCAGATAGTTGCGCAGCAGCAGGTTCAGTAGGGTCGCCTGTCCATCAGCATCGTGACGTAACGTCGCAGTCCGCAAACGTGTGTGCAGGAAACTGAGTATCAACACACACTGCGTTAGGAAATGAAAGCTTGTCACCTGAACATCATCTCACTGTGGGCAGAAAACTAACCTGCGCACTGCATCCAGCTGGTTCAGGACCTCATACACTCTGGAATGGTAGTAATAACACTTTGCTGCTACTAAATCCAAAGCACGTCGATTCTGAGAGCTGATCTTTTGCAGCAGGTCATCAGACACCTTCTGAGCCTGTGCAACAGTTTCATTTCAAAACAGATGACCAGATTATGAGTTATCATATCACTTTACAGAGTACATAGGCATAGTAGACTGCTGTCTTTACTATGTAAATGTACATCACTTTGATCTAGTGCTAAAAATACAACACCTGCCAACCAAAAAACAAACTAAATTTAAATTTGTATGATTTTATATTAATAATTTATTACTGGAAAAAGTTCAAAAACATCAACTGCTAATGATTGTGCATCTTTTCATATCCTAAAGCATTATTGATGATAGGATGATTGTCAACTGCAAGAATCCTCTCAGCTTTACTTTTACTTTTAAAATGCTAATATCATTACCTCAGGGTAGTGTTTGAGGTTGGTGAGATAGACAACCATCAGCAGCTGCAGATACGCCTCAACCTCAGGAATCAAGGGTGCAGCTGCAGCTTTACCAGTGCGAGGTCTAAACTGTACGTCTCCCTCACTCTCCATGGGCTGAATGACAGATATAGAGACACTTTCAGTGTTGACAGACAGGATGTGTAAAATCCCTGAAATCAGTGAGCATAAGTGTTGTCACAATACCAATCTACAATGTCTGGGTAAAATCAGTCACATTCTCTACCTGTTGCTGCCCTGTTAAACACACATCACTGCATAACAGAAGACAGCTCTTATTAAAACCGTACCATTTTTAACAGCAGGAAATTATGTTACTCTTTTAGTATCTGTATACCATGCAACACTAGTGTGCATTTTATCATAAATGGGTAGGGAAAAGAGATTTGATGTGCGTGAAGCTTATGTTTTAGTACCTGCTGCAGGAAACTGAGCAGAAAATCTTTGGCTGCAGTGTTGGAGGTGAAGAATCCAGATATGGCCTTCTGCAGAACATTCGGATTAAGTCTGCGGCTGGTAGAGGGCAGAGCACGCAGGGCACGAAGAACAAACCGAGGCTCCTTCCCCTGGACAGCTTTCTCTATCTGCTTCACATGCTCCTTAATGTCTGAAACAAAACAGTACATCAGTTCTTTAGTGAAACTTCTAATCCAAGCAAGCCTTTCACCCCTATTATGTCCAAAAATGCTGCACACGTTTTACTGCTGTGTTTAATATTTAACAAATTCTTACATGACTTACGCCACACTGAAAGTATGTACTAAGGCTGCACAATAACAAACGCACAATAACAAACACACATGTTGTTTCATGGCTTGCTGGTCATCCTGCATACATTCAATCTCTAAGCATTTAAGACACGAGCACTACAACCTTTCTCTGTAAAGTTGCTCTTAATGTTCATTGTAAAAAGCTCTTTATAAATCAAAGTAAATTTCAGCTGACTTTCCTGTTGGTCAGTTTATTGATGACAGCAGTTAAAATGCAACTCTTTCACACAGGACACGTCGGGGGACCGTCTTAGAAGTGTACATAGAGTGAACACGACAATAAAGTTATTTTGCCATTTATGTTCACATGATGCTGGGTAGTGTCGCGTTTTAATTTTTTAAAAGAAAAATGATCTGGTTTGATTGCCAGGCTAAACTACCTTATCATTGTTCTCTTACATAAGTCATGCAGTTTCAAAGCATTCTTCATATGTAGTGTTCACTCAATAGGCTGAGTAGCCTTCATGGTTTTGTCAAGTGATCGATGTTCCTGACAACATTTCCATCAAACAATCATAACAACAACACGTTCAGACCTTCCAACGTGAGTTGATCTTGTTCTCGGTGCGGTTTCTGCTCATGCTCGCTCATCTCCGCGTCCTGCGGCTCCGCGCCGCTCTTCTCTTTATCCGCGCGCGATGACTTCTCACGCTTCTTTGCCGTTAATTCTTTCATGTTTCTGCTCAACTCGATATTTTACGCGAAAACCAAAAAAACAAAACAAACCAGACGCTGGGAAGACACTTCGTCTACACGATTATCACCCAAGATGACTGGCAAATCTCGCAGCCGCTATGAATTATGGGAGACTGTGTTATCCTCTCGCGTGAGTCTCAGTGAAAGGAGTGTTTTGCGCGTGCGCGCTGCTGTCGTTTGTTAGTGGCGGGTAGCGCTTTAGAGGCTTATGAGTATTTGTGTCGACAAAAATTCATTTTTCAAATTTAAATTTTTTATACAAAAATAACTAGAGCTACACATAATTGACGAGCGCTCTTGGGAAACCAATGAAGAGCAAGAAAGAGATACGGATACAGTTATTGTGTTGACTTGATATTTTAGCAGTGCTGCGTCACAGACAAAGCGTCACTATTACTCTCCTGCAAACTTTGGAAACTGGTTTGTAACGTGCCCCACAGTTTGTCATGACCCTAGGGTTTAACCCTAACCACGTCATGCCATACATGAAATTAAATTGACCGGCGTCTTGTAATCTTTATGGTTATATCTTTTGATTATACCTTTATGGTTCTCCATACAATTAAAGACAATTAACCTGCGAGTAAGTCTGCACTGCTACTGTACAAGAATAAAAAAATAAATAGGATTTTTGAACTCGATTGGGCAAAAGGAAAAGCAAATGCGATCGGCTAATAGAGAGAGAAGGAATTGGCAAATGGACTTTTAAAACGCCATTTAAATGATTTATTATTGTACATTTTATTGTTTTATTTATCTATGCTTTAAACCATGAATTAAATAACGACTTTTTAAATTGTCTATGTATTTTTTGATTTAAAAAATGATTTTCAAATTCACAGTTTTATTGACCTATTTAAGTACATTTTAAAACACGAATTAAAAAACAGTTTTAAATATGTCTTTTAATTTGTCAATTTAAAAAGGGTTTTATTTATTTACATTTTTATGTTTGAATTGCTAAATTGATAATTTAATTTCTCATTTGATTTGAAACTGGCACACTTGGTCCTCCATATATAAAGCCGGGTACATCAGACAAGAATTTGCTGAATCAGATAGGAATTTGTTTAACAGGAATTTGTCAATTCCATGTGTGCCCACATCATTTAAAGCCTATTTATTATAAATAGGTCTGGTCTAATGCTGGTCTAGTAGGTGGATGTAGCGCCAAGGTACGGGGTCATGGGAAATGTAGTTTGTGGGGGGTTAGTAATCTGGAGAGGGCTCCTGCAGGTGGCAATTAGAGGGAGCCTCAGAGACCGAGTTTATGACAAGTGATAATGAAAACCCAAGGTTTTATGTAATGCTGTCATGAACCAGTTTGATATTTCAGTGTGTGCTGAAATGTGATCTCAGACGAAGTGTGAACATTGAGAGATACACAACTAAGACAGTAAACAATCAATAGTGTTCTTTAATGGGTGAAATGTTCAATAGTGTTCAATAAGTGTTCATTAAACTCTGTTTTGGGTATTTTAGATACCAGACAAGACTTGCTGTTAACAGGATTTGGATATAGACAGCTCTGCTGACAAGTTGTTCTGTTACTGAAAGAACTTATATTTCTGACGGGATCTGGTGTCCGGGGCTGAATTCTAATTATTGTCTTGGTGTGGGGACTCCCACCTACTCCTGCTACACAATGAGCCAATGATGACACTGGCTGTCCATGTGCTTACTATGTGAATAGCTGATGGATGCATCATTAAGACGTTGCTGATGGCTATAAAATTTAAAATGATAAGACTTTTTTAATTCTCCTTTCAAAGCGCTACAGATAAGTTACATTTTAAAAACATATATATTTAAAAACTAAAAGATCTGAAGTTTATAGTGGTGTTACTTATATGTTTCTGGAACAAAAACATGCAGAGATTTAGATGGGTGTTAATAACAGTCCCCCAACCCCCCTCGGGTGCATTATGGATGCAAAATTTTTCTGGTCTTGACAGAAAATGGCAGTATACCCGCCTAAAAGAACATAGGAAAAGTTCCAGACATTTTGAACCACTCTAAAGTATATAAATTTATGTTTTAAAAATAAGTGCCTGAAAATGGTTTAGGCTGGAAAGCTGCAACTTCTTACGTCACTAGCCTCTCACTCACCCCCTTCTCACGAAAATGAAACGTAACAGAAAACATAGTTTGCATAGACCCGCCCCGCCCCCGCTAATGTTATTGTGGCAGTGGCATTGTAAAGTTCAAGACAAAATGGCGGCTCGCGTTTACAGGTGAGCTGCTCTGTACAGCGGTGTTCAAACCTTTCATCACCTCCCGATGAAAGAAACAGCCGTGATGCGCGGATACGGTTTATTTTAACCGGGTCCACGACATTTAGCCGTTGTTCTGTATTATTTGTTGAATCCTTAATGATAATCTTCACGGTTATCCTGTTTGTCGATCAATTACATAATTGTGTTTTGTATTCATATTTATTCAATATACATTCAGAGCAGCTTCACTTCCATTTATTTTAACACCAGTCAAGTCACGGCCAGCAAAAAGCCTTCCTCTTGAATTTGAAGAGGACATTCAATATGTTGAGATGAAAATCTGCATTGCCTGCAAGACATAGGGAGAAAGGAGAATGGCATTTAGTACATTTCAATATATTTGTTCTGGGTATGATTCAAAATGATGTCTGCCTGATTTGCTTAACTAATAAAATTTGTTATTGCAGTGATGTACTTTCTTACTCTCTTTATTCTGTTTTGTTCAACCATATGTGGATTAGTCTCTACACACTGCTAGTAAATGGGTCACCTTGGGTCTACCTGTCCCTTCCTCTGTGTAACGACTGGCCAGCAGAGAGAGCCCAAGCCCTGTGACTGTCTGTCTCCTCCCTCTGCTTCTTTGGTGACTTCCTGTTTGCTGGCTATATAACATCATCAAGCAATGTGTTGTATTGTCCTTATCTCTTGTGTTCTCAGTGTTTCCTGTGTTTTCCTTGTGTTTTGGCTTCTACTGTTTTTCATTACTTGGTTTTTTGGATTGTGGATTGTCTCTATATATGTTTGTGATATTTTGTTATACGTTTATGTTCTCGTTGACTCATTATGACAGTGACTGTATGGCTCAGGCGAATGCACAGCATGCAATAATGATAAACTTTTGGCCCAATTATGCTGTCATGCTCATTTATTTTTGACTTTACGCTGTGGGTCAAATTTATTAGAAATAGTTATTTTTTTCATTTAGAACGGGGCAGATGTGAGACCAAGATAAACACCCAAACCTGAAGCCTTCGTTTATAAACAGTATTTACATTAAACTATAGTTAGTATAAAGTCTTGATTCATGATGATGTAAAGGATTAATGTCCAAATGGATGTAGTGGCTATAACTTTATTATGACAGGAGAACTTTGTGGGCATGTAATGCTGAAAGCGTTCAAACAAACATTACAAATATCTTACCTTTGAGAAACATGTCAATTCTGCCTTTGCTGAACAGGTTCTTCCTCTAATTCAGTGTCCTCCTCTGGTTCGGCTTAAACATATAAGGCTGCGCTATAGCTGTCGGTCCATGTGCCAATCAGCGTGAGGCGCTCCGCATTTCATTATGAGGTTGTCAGAGTCCCTCCAGCGGCGCAGAATTTGTGCAGAACGCTAAAATTCACCCATTAAATAGCCCCGTCATAAAATCTGTTTTTAAAGAGGTTTTTAGACAGCTTCTGGGGCATTACAGACTTAACCAAAGTGCTATTCTCTCTATGTCACATCACAGAACAAGAATCTATACTCCACAAAAACCACTCTAGGTCCCCTTTAAAGAACTTCATAAAATCATCACTGCTATAATATTGACTGTGGTTGCACTCTTTTCATCATATTCATATATCATTTCATGTATTTCATTTTTATCTACTCATATATCATTTACTCTTATTATTATTATACATTATCATTTCATATTTATTTATTTATTTATTTTTATTTATTTCATCCATATATTTTCTATTCATTTATTCTATTGTTCGAGTTTGCTGGTATTCATCTGTTGCAGATTTGAGTTTGTAGCTGACCCTGTATTCTAAGTGTTGACGTTGAAGCTCTTGATGTTTTACAAGGTTCGGTCAAGATGTACTTTCAACAATAAGGTTATACCCAGAATTGAAATATGAAATGGAACATATTAAAGATTGCTTAGTGTGCTGTGGCTGAGGAAGATTAGCTTGGGGATTTTGCTGACAGAAGCAAATGATCAGTGATTGGTTATGTGAATGGAGACAGAGGAGGTGTGTCATTTAACTTAGATTTGTAGGGAGACTTCAACACAGTTGCAGCTGCGTCGGGTTCATTGTTGAAGTTCCAGTATTGTATTGCAGTCTGATACAATTCTTCAATAAAAACCTTTTTATTCTAGATCTTGAGTCGGTTATCCCTATTCTCAACAAAACTTCCACGACATGACAAGTGTCAGAAGCAGAATTCAAGAAGACCTTGAAATCACTGTAAGTTGCTTTGGATAAAGTGTCTGCCAAATGAATAAATGCCTAGGGTTTTGTTCATTTTCTTTTGTAAGATTTTAAAAGTAGGCAGATTTGACCTTTTTAAAGCATTTCTGTATTTTGAAATACTGTGCTTCCATGCGAAATACGATACAATTTACACAGAGTGCCAGAAAGAGTGTCAGTGTCAGGTTAGCCAGATCAGGGCTGTCAGCCCGATCAGTGTCAGGTCTCCGCCCCTCTCGTTATCCTTAATTACTCATCAGTTGCACCTGTTCCTCATTACCATTTCCCTTTATATTCCTTTGTGTTCTTTTTGTCTGTGTCAGATCGTTGTTGTTTGTGCCACGTTTTTTTTTTCGTATTTTTGCCTTTTTCTACTCAACCCACTGCTGACCCTGGCTCCCCTCACATCTGCAACCTTCCAGGACCATCTACTTCAGGCACCCTTGGCTCCACCTTTGGCTCCTCGCCACTGATCATCACCGACTCTGTCCTGGTCTCAGCCTCCTGTTGCTGCCATTCACCCTGGGCTGATTACCTTGCCATCTTTTCACTCAGCACTCGTTTGTCTTTTTATTTTTTTCTTATTTTTTTCCCAATAGGGTCCCTCGTTCTCCCTTACGGAATGTTCTGACCACAAAGCAGAACAAGGACCTCTACAAAGTACATTGGCTATGCTGGACCATCATGAGTCACAGCTGCATCGCGGGAGGTGCTGGAACTCTCAGTTCAGGTGGTGAGCCTTTTTGTGTGGGTCAAAGACAGACAAAGTGGTGTTCACCTTGCAACCCCAAAGATATACTTAAGAGGTTCAAGGTTATGTATGTTTTAGTTATCAGTCTGCCCATCCAGCTCCCACTGCTGACCCTGGCTCCCCTCACATATTCGGTGATCACATCAAGGGTTGGAGGTATATATAATAAAACAATGCACCAGATTTCTGGATAAAGAGCAACACCATCCCAGGACCAATGCAGGCCTTCTTTTTTAAACAGGTCAGATCTACTGAAAAACTTCTCTATGTATTCTAGTCATTCTATGATCACTACTTTAGTGATTAGTCTGCTGTGTATTTTGTCACAATGATAAGCAGGGATAATAATAAATAGTATGATGCTAGCACATCTGATTACAATGCTACAACATGATGCCAGTACTTTTTAATAATAGTTGGCATTATGCTAGCACATTTTAACATGATACTAACATGACTTGTAGATTTACATTTAGGCATTTAGCGGATGCTTTTGTCCAAAATGACTTACAATGTGAGGAAAACAATGAAGCGATAAATCACAATATGACAATACACATTGTCAATATGCATAGCCATTACAAGGATCCTAGTGTACACTACTCCAGTGCTTGAGTGGGTTCCTGCTGAGAGAGATGAAAAAGTTGTTTTTTAGATGAGGGTTAGAGTGGTGTTAGGTGTTCCTGAAAGAGGTGGGTTTTAATTAGCTTTTTGAATATGGTGTGGGATGACGAAACAAAGATTTTAACCTTATGCATGCTGCTATCGGTAGCCAATGAAGAGAGATAAAAAGAGGTGTGACATCTTTTTGGCTCTTTGAAGACCAGACGAGCTGTTGCGTTTTGGATCATTTGGAATAGTTTAAGTGCTCTTGCTGGAAGACCAGCCAATAGAGCATTGCAGTAGTCCAGCCTGACAAGGGCTTGGACCAGGAGCTGTGTTGAATGAATGGTGAGATATGGTAGGATTTTTCTAATGTTATACATGACAAATGTTTTTGTGAGAGACTTGTAGAGAGAGTTATAGTCAATTGCGGTCTTAAGGCAAGACACGGCAGGCGAAATCATCAATGTTTCATGCAATGGTCAATTTTGAGCGATTTCACTTACTGAACATGTAATATTTTAAACTATCATGAAAAAAATGTCCAAATGATGCAATAATGTGTTTATCACTTTTTGTCTGCTTGTGGCGTTAGATTACTCCTAATTTTTACCAAAAGTACCCATTCTAACACGACGTGCAGTAATGCGGCTTTGAGGCATCCTAGTTATTCTTCAAGGATTCAAAGTGTTTATTGTCATATGCACAGTGAGGAAACCAAGTTTCCCTGTGCAATGAAAAGCTTACTTTGCTGTTCTCAATAAATGCCACATGCATTAGTAACAACATACATTAAGGTGACAAAAGTAAATGGTCGAACTAATATAGTTCACTAATACAATGTGTTACATGGTTCAGTAGGCTGTCCACAAGGAATAATATATTCAGTAGACTATAAACCTATGTACACATGACAATACAATACAAGTAATACAATACAAGACAGAACAACAGTGCAAAAACAGAAACAGAAGGGTATGAGACATTGAACATGAAAAAACTGAAAGTGAAGTGAAAGGTTTGTCAGTTACGGTTGCCCATAACCGAAATGTGACCTCTGCATTTAACCCATCCATGTGAGGAGTGAACACACACTGCAAGTCG
>JBAJNP010002819.1:0-44651 GCA_036877545.1 Yasuhikotakia modesta | reverse complement strand
CAGAGGCCAGAGAGGACATGGCTGCCCTGGAGAAAGATTATGAGGAGGTTGGTGTTGATTCTATTGAGGGTGAGGGAGAGGAAGAGGGAGAAGAGTATTAAAATGTTGGGTAAATGTCTTAAAACTGAACACAGTAGACCGTTAATTTACACACGATATACATAAGGTATTAAGTGTAAAGTCTACTCTTAAATGTTAGAGACAAATTCTTGATCAGTTGTTGGCCAGTATGATAATTATTGTCTGTGGAAATTGTTTGCCAAATTTTGAATTGTGACTGAATAAATTGATGGTGAAAAAAACGTTCTGTGTGCTGTTTTTCAAAAAACACTGATGTGGATGTTAACACACTGAAGAATGTGAAAATAAGGGTTTAGTTTAAGGTTCTGGGTATTTAAGAGAAGAAATAATCAGCTTACAAATCAAGTTCTGTGACAAGTTTGAGTCTTAATCGCTCAGGAAACATAGATTAGTCGTCACACAGCAGGCGGTATTGAGGCCAGCGTGAGGGTGTGTATGAGTTAACGCAGTAACACAGTAGTGGGGACAAAATGTTGGGTGGACTATGGGTATAAAGGCATACAAAATCTACAATTGGTTTCAAAATATGTACATAAACGTACACAAATATTCACCTGTGCTACACAAGCTACATTTCATTTTATTACATGTGAGACTTTCACCGTAAATTCTACACTAGTCCTCGTTTGTAACCCAGTGTCTGCTGGCCCAATGACTCCACTCAGACCAGCGTCATCATTCTTAGATATCCTTTAGGGCACCTACAGGTTATTGCTTTCAAACCAGTTTTGCCAGGTAATGTTCACACTGCTTTGCTTACTGATTAAATCTCAAAATCCCCAAAGGAAGTTATAATAGAATAATTCACTGGTCATTTATACCAAAACACTCAAGATGTTTTAAAAAAAAAGTATTTAAAAGTAAATCAAAGTCACAACTAGGCAAAAGCACGTTTAGCATGTCTTGTGTTTATTCCAGCACTAAACTCAAAGGCAAACTATTAGGGTTTTTGCTGTATAAAAAGTATAAGTAACATTTTACACTGTAATTGTTCAGAAAGACACACAAGTGTTTCTCGTAAAGCATTATTTTAAAGAGCATATCAACCACATTTGTATAAAGTGTTCACAAAAATTCTAACTTCTGACAAGAAACATCCCAACAATTGAATCAAAACCTGAGTTTGTGTGGTTTCACTAAACACAGAAAACAGTACAAACACATTTGATGTTATGAAAAAGCACAAAGAAAATACAGTGGTAACAAATTGCATTAGATTCACACAAACGCCTTCGTTTCAATTTCACCAAAACTGAATTTTTCATCAAAAAGAATGCAACATTTAATTTTTTTTCACAGAATAAATTCCATGCTCAGTTTTACCTCTAAATTCAGCCATGCAACTAAATTTAAGGAATGAAAACAGTTACAAAGTATCACAGGGATCAGTACTGCATTATTAATCTGCATTATTGTGCTATTAACTGCATACGTGATCAAACAAGACAGAAAATATCAATTATATCCACAAACTCATTTAAAACGAACATGGCTGATGAACATCTAAACAGATGACAAACAGATCTCAGAGTGGATGGGGTATTTATTTTGATGGGAATGAAAGTTACTAATCCAAAAAAAGAAAAAAAAACTCACAACTGTATGACATACTGAATATTTTTGTTCAACATTTGTTTTTTTAAAACATTAGCATGACTATTTAGCATGTCACTAATGTGCATCACAAAAATGAAGATAGAAAATACAATAAAAAGAAAAGTGGGTGACTTGACATTGTTTCAGGATAATATGCGCTTTACAACCATCTAAAACAATGACTGCGTCTGACTCAAAAATCAAGGACTTCTCAAACATATTTCTTTAGTTTTTATACATATTCCTGTTTTTGGAAAAATGTAAAAATAGGTTGTCAATCTACTGTCAGAATACAAGAAAGTTATGAAAAAGACCACAAACATTTACCAAACAGAATTATAGCGTTACTTCAGTAACTATTTATATATTTTTTAGGAACATACATTTTGATGCAAATATGGCGATTTGTAAATCCATTCTCAAACAAACACAATCTGTCAAATAAATACAGACTGGAAAGCAGGTTATGTTACAGTAGAAAAATAAATCCAGATTCGACGTACTGACACATCGACTGCAGATAACTTCTGTTTTAAAGGCTAATAATAAATACCATATCTGATATAAAACATTGCTAGCGAGACTTAAATGCAAACATACAACCAATACAAACCCAAATTCTTTTTTTGCATTTAACAGTTTTAAACACAAGGCCCCTCATTCAGTTATACATACCCTCATTCCATTATGCACTTCTGTTATAGATGTATATACACCGCTGATATAAAACCACATCAAAAATACTATATACATTTTCTTAAATAAATAACATTTTGCTTTTTTTGATATTTTAACATTATTGCCACGGATGGATGTTGCGAACACTGACTCTTAAACACACACAAAACAAACAAATGCAATTTAGTGGGTTGGGGACCAAAAAAATTACTGCATTACTGTGATGCCGTCATACCAGACGTCACAAACAATTAAACGCAGGAGAGAAAAACAAACTGCAGAGACGACTGATCTGATAAACGAATGAGGTGAACAGAAGACGAGGGGGTTATTTGGGCAGTGGGGGCAATGGGGGAGGCGGTTCTGATGGGAGGGGCGGGGGGCGGGTTCCTCCGCGAACGCTGCTGTTATACCGGTACTCGCCGTACTGAGAGCGGTAGTCAAATATCTGAGGTTGCGTCGGCTGCATCCCTTGTGCGCTTAGCAGAGAGTTCAACATGTCAAAAGTGTCCTGGAACTCTGATTGGCCACCCGCATTGTGGCCATTGGTGTCGGCCTTGTCCGTCTTGGAGTGCGGGTAGCTTCCCTGATGGTGCGAGAGGCTCAGTGAGGAGAGGGTGTCGGACCCGTGACCCAGAGAGTGAGAGGCCACGCCGGGATGCGCTGGGAGCTGAAACGAGTTCCTGGAGGACTTGCTGACTTTTAAGGGGTGGGTTCCACCCAAAGGGTCCGGCAAAAGCATCCGTTTTCTGGATGAGGAGCTCACTCGCACAGATTCACCTGAGACCTTTTTGCTGCTTCCAGACGCACTGGCAGAACTTGAGTGTTTATGGGCTGAGGATGAGGAAGATAGGGAACTGCTTGAGGATGAAGGGTGGTGGTGGTGATGGTGGTTTGAACGCTCTCTGTGTTTATCTCGACCCTTCCCTTCTTCTCCTGACCCACCTCGCTTTTCTGGAACACGGATCTTCACCTTAATGCCCTGCTCAGACCCTCGACCACCGTGTCCTCCGCCCGCCGTTTGGCCCGACACTGGGAAGCACACCTTTAAGGAGTTCTGATCCGACCGGTCTCCCACTGGGACCTTCAGGACGATGGGCGAGGGGTTGCCTTGCTCAGAGGAACCAGAGGTGGACTGCTGATGATGGTGGTGGTGCTTCTCCTTCTTCTGCTGGTTCATGAGGGCCTGGGCAGCGGTGGCGTATCCCTGCTTCACGCTGGCCTCCATGTTCTCCAGCTTTCTCTTCTGCGCTGCCAGTTCCTCTGCGTGCTTGGCCCGATACTCACTCAGAGACACCTTGGCGGGGGCGTGGAGCTCATTGGAGGTCGGCAGCTCTTTGCCGGTAGGTTGCCAGTGCTGGGACAACGTTGTATCTTCTGAGGAAGCCACTGAGGAATCCAAGAGGGAAGCCGAGAGGCTCATCAGTCCAGCCAACGTGCTGTCAGATGATGCCATGGAGATCATGTTCATAATGGCATCTGATTGGTCACCGTCTTGCACCTTTGACTTTTTGGCATTTTGACCTGCAGCCTAAAACAACACCAGACAGAACGTTAACAATCTATTTTTTTAAACAAACATTTTAGACAATTTTAAACACTTACTTTCCAGTTTCTGATCCGTTTCAGGCGGCTGGGAGTCTTTTCCAGGATCTGTAGGAACTCATGAGTAAGTTCTGTTGAACATCATCACAGTCTTTAGAACTTAGGTCAGAATTATTTGCAAAGTTCAAAGGTGAAGTTCTATGTTATGCTAAGTTCTATGTAAAGTCCTGAAAAAGGGTCACAAAACTAAAAAAAACCAAACAAATCTAGCATAAATTTATTTATTTTAAACAACAATATAAATACGCTGCATTTACGTACCGTCCAACAGCTTGAGGGTCACTGTGGGATCAACATACTCCCACCAGTGTTTGCTGTCTGTGGAAACCGGAATCTCCCAGTTGGACCATTTGCAGGCCAGATGAATACAAACACAAGCTACGATGGGTGGGCTGTACTGCAAACAGAACGTTGTCAGGTGGAGACTGCGGCGAGACCACCCAAAACATACAAGACAAAACACAAAACATTTGTGAGAAATTATGACCTGCAGGCAAATTGAGATTTTGAATTTCCAAAAGGTGAATCTAGCCATAATAAAAGTAATTCACATCATCTTGGTTTGTTAATAAACCCAAAAGATACATTTGTGAAAAACAACAAATCATACTTTGAGGTTTTTTAAAATAAACAATACGCTGTGTTTGAAAGTAAACATCTACATGAATGACGACAGCAAATATGGCACAACTTATTTGATTGCTTCTGGTGTTTTATGACCATTTCACCGTAGCGCTCAAGACGCTACGTTAGACCTGTTAAAAATGAAAATACCTGTTAGTTGCCATAAAATATGATGTCTGAGCCAGATCTTTACTCGCTGGAACCACAACAGAAAGAAAAACATCCCAAATGTCAAAATGTAACGACAATCACTGATGGTTTAGAAATTATTGCTAATCAATAGAACAAAAATATAAAAGTTCCTTACCCAACAGGTCCTTACCTCGGACAAGCTGGGTGCATTTGACCACGTGTGTGTGAGGATGATCGATGGTGATCTCAAACGCTGAAATACAGAAACAGAGATTGTTACTTTCTGCTTTGAACGAATATGAACGGCTTTGACTCTTCAAAGGTGACACACCTACAGATATGATACATGAATGAGTGAGTGAATCACAAACACGGCTTTTCCTGCGTTCGCATTTCCTGCGACACATTTGAGTCAAGCTCCATGCAAGTGCCTGCAGGCAATTTGGTTATAGTCAAAATCTTTCCAAAAACGGCACCAGAAAAGACTTCCTGAAAGCTACAAGTTAAACCGCAGGACATCGCGGCAGAACAGCGACAACTGCACCCAAAATTATAGAAAAATCAACACGCATATAAAGAGAATAACTAGACAGGCTGGGCAGTATGACTGTATACAGCACATAGCTGTAGACATCTATGAACCTGAAGAGTTTATATATGTGCAAGGCCACAGGCTAGCGGGAAGCCTTTGTTATTTGAACACACAGGAGACAGGGACGTATCCAACAAAAACTTGCACTTAGAGGTTACATGAGGTTTTTGTGCATGTAGATTCTTGTAATTTTGTTTGTTAGATAATGCTAACCAACCTACAAATAAAAACAAAGTGTAATTTATTAGAACAACAGGGTTAAAAAAATAATGCACAAAAATAATTCCATTGTGATACAATATAAGAATTCAGTCATGCCACCCACCCTCAGCTGAAGTCAACGTAAATTTAAAAAAACAACACCACACATTCGAAGAATTACAGTCAGGTTGACATGAAAATAAAAAACTGAGGCGATAACATCGTTTTTAACGAAGAGCTTTAATTGTCCTGTCGATTCCTGGGAATATGCAATGAATGAAGGTAAATGCGGTTAATCTGTGTGTCTCTATGGTGATTCACTGACCCATTCTCAGCCCTCCACACTTACCCAGGGTCTGCAGTATAATGCTCTCTAGAATGACCAGGTCCTGAGCTTGTTGCAGGTAAGTCTGAGAGTGAGAGGACAGGCAGATTACTCACACACTCTCGTGGGCAGAAGCTACACGCTCACCAAAATACAACGACCCAAATAAGAACCTTTTCACACAAAACACGGCCCCTCAGATCGCTAATGACAGCGAGACCCGAATGAGTTAATGTAACAGAACACGACTGAAACACGATTGAATAAAACACAGCCTAAAAGAAAAAGATCATTTATTTTAGCAGAAGTAATTTGTTCCTCAGACTATGTGGGTACAAAACCTGTTGAAAAATGAATGTTATAACATTCCTTTGGTTCTTTGGTGTGGATTAAATTTGACTTTTTTTTTTAAACTGCAAATCTGTGACTTTTCTTTCGGTAAAAACAAAGAATGAATTTTTGTGCAAGTATGATGCACATGACAAAGATGTGTTTCTCAAAAGCATCGTAAACCTACATATATAGTAGTGCCAAAGGGTTTATTTAACAATCATTGAACATTTTCCTTAATGCAAATCGTTTAAAAGCTTTCAAAAGCAAAGTCACTCACAGACAGACAGTCACACTCACTCACAGACATCCTGAGAATATAATCACTCATTATAAACAAGAAAAAAACCATATTCCTCCGTTGCATTATAAATATCAAGACCACACATGACGTTTCTGTGCAACATTATAATAACATAAGTGCAACGCTTACATCACTCTTGGTTTCTGGGGGAGGGTCCTGAGGATTGAGACACGCATGGGCCACTTTGATCACGTGCTCCAGTTTGCGCGGCTGCTCCTCCACCTTTGCTGCTAAAAACAGAGCAGCGGGTGCGATCACCTGCAACCACATGACAAAATGACGACCAGCGCAACTAACTCAGTCTTAAAGTCTCTTACTATTAAATATTAAAACTTACATTTCTGTGGAAGCGAGTGAAGGACTGGATCATGTAGAATCGATGCATGCACACGATGGCGGTGTTAATTGTAAGTTGGGACCTGATCGTCTGAAGTTAAGGACTACAGAAGTTTCAAAATATCAACATGGAGACAGTATTGACATCAACGTGAAGCTTAACATATTTCAGAGAGGACAAGCAGTACATAAACCTGGGGGCCATAAAGCTGACAACATCCTGACAATGTTGTTTAAATGTCAACATTAGCCCGAAAACGAAAGTGAAACAGACTCTCCCACGAACTAGCCGTAGTTTATATGACCTAAATGACACGTTTGTTATAACTGGGCATCATTATAACTACATACATTTTATGTCACGCAGACCGTGATGAAAACAGGGACACCGGCTGCACTATTGTTAGCCGGAGAGGCTCTGAGGCCTAAACCAGGCCAAGAAACACAAACAATTCAAAGCAATTCTGCATTTTATGCGCCTTATTAAACCGGCTGCATAATGCACGGGATTATTTAACGCTTTCAGATAAGTTTGCATGTCATTATTATGAAAAAAACACAACATCGACCGTGCCGCCCAAACCGGCGTTTGGCTCCTACGAGCAGCATCGGCGGGGTAAAGATACACGTTGAGTCGCTGCCCCATATCCTGCAGCAGGTTCGCGGCTTGCTGTCGGTACGAGAGCTCTTTGTCGCCATCGAGCCCCGCTCGGCGAGACGGGCTGTTCTCGATCTGTTCGCGTGTGAAATACCATTTATTATTATTTACCGAAGACGCAGGAAACGAAGCCGCCATTACTGAGAAGGACGATGTTTCAAAATTTCACTGCGTCACAGGAAGCGCGTCACCTCGAGCGCGAACGTGACGACATTCGACATCGACTTTGTAGTTTATTTTTTAAATTGATGTAATGCAGTTAAAAAAACATATTACACAAAATATTACATAATACACAAAATACATAATTAGATATCATCGTGCGTTTACTCTTATCTTAAAATGTGCAGAATAGAAAAATACTTGAATACCATTTGGACCTCCAGCAACTTTCAAGCTTTAAAACTACCATGACACGGTTATATATGCATTAAAGATTATTTAAAATATTAAATATTTTTGCTGTTATTTACAGTAGCTTTCAAATCCGGTGCAATAGAGCAATAGCGCCCTCCACCGAGAAATTCATAGAAGAAGAGCGAAGCTGTGACGAAAGCGGAAGTGTTTATTCAACTGAAGTTGACGTGCAAATGAACAAAATGTCCGATCCTAAAATTAAAAATATCAGCTCTGTTCCCATCGATGGCTTCAGCAAAATCCGTATTACATCAGTGTGGACTTTTCTACAATCTGTAAGTTATGAGAAGCTACAGTCTGTCATTTGTTGTTATGCGAAAGTCCAAGTGAAATAAATGTACTTTTTTATCTTTGCAAAGAAATGTAAATAATAATAAATAATGTTGTTTCCAGGTTGACTGGTCTGAGCGCTGGCTGATCGGTCTACTGACGTTTCATGTCGTTTGTTTTGCTGTCACTGTGCTGTGCCGCAAATACTATCGTGTTCAGATGTGCCAATTTCTCCTGATGGGTAACTTACTACTGTATTTTGTAACACAAAACTAGTTAAAGATTTAACAATTACCATGCTTTGTTCTGCTGAGTCTATAACATTTCATTGCTTTTAGATCGAAAGCAACCCATATATAAAATCACTTTTATAGACACATCAAATCTGTTACTATAAACACGTAACATCATGTTGTTTGTGTTTGCAGTTGTTATGGTTTACAGCGCAGAGTATCTGAATGAACTGGCAGCTATGAATTGGAGGTGAGTGTAAATAGCACAAAGTCCCCGAACAATCCTGATTATATTGTGTTATTGAATGAGTCTATTTCTGTTTCAGATCTTTTTCCAGGTTTCAGTACTTTGACTCTAAAGGAATGTTTATATCATTGGTGTACTCAGTCCCACTCCTGCTGAACACAGTTATTATCGTGGTAAGACAATATTTTATATTTTCATGTTATTCTTCAATGAAGTGTTGAACAACAAACAGCTCCTTTACGTTTGTGAGCTTGATGTTTGTGATTTGTTTTTACCTGTTAATTCAGTTTGAATTCAGTTTGAAATGAAATGGATTTACACTGTTTCTGTGTTTTAGGCTTTGTGGGTACAAAGAACCTTTTCAGCCATGACAGAACTGAAGACACTGCAGATCAAGAGGAAAATTGCTAGAGAGAAAAACAAGAAAACCCAGTAGAAGAGCGAGAGAGAGAGAGAAAGAGAGGACATGAGCTGGACATGAGCTGGACAGGTGTCACTATGGAGGGAGCATAAGAACATAAACAATGCTGCAAGGTCTTAAGCCTATATTTCTGATCGCAGATGGACCGTTACTGGCAAGCAAACACCATGAAAATCAAAGGCATTTGAACAAGGCCACAGATTCTATGCTACAGCTGCTTCGTGTAAATACATACCATTCCAGATGTCTGTTGTTAACGTGGAATGGATTCTTAAACCGAATCATGTTTTTCAGTGTGTTTGCATTCAATGTTGTAAAACGTAAACTGTATATTTATGTCAATAAATGGAATGGTGTTTTAGAAATGATTGTGATGGTATTTCTAATCAAAATATGAGCAGGTCTGTTTACAAAAAGATTTCCTTTTTTCCTTGAAATGAAGGTTTCCTTTTTTCCTCCTATAAATGCAGCCAGCAAGATTCTCAGAAGTGGAAACTTCTCAAGTCACAGAATAACCACCTGGGTTTGACTTATTTACGGGGCTCATGTTAGCGAGAGACACGTATCAAATGATAAATCCTGATATGTATAAACTGGAGCAAATGAAGTTTATTCTCTAGAGGTCTCGGGCTTATAATTCTTTTGTAAGTGACTTCCTTTAACCAGCAGAGGGGGCAATACGTTAATTCCTCATGGTGTGACCAACTCCATCAAAGTCTTTAAGGCCCAAGCATGCATGCATAATAAAAAAACAATAATAAACATCATAACAAGATCTCAGGATTGTAAGTACATTTAAAGATATGCGTTTGAAAATTATGTTTCTTGATCTTCTGACCTCAGAAACATTTGTAATGTATGATCAGTAAATATAGTGATCTTATATACATATAGGTCTTATATCTTTACCTGCAACACCTGAAACCAATGATGAGGACTATTCTAATCCCCACCTAATTCCCTCTCCCTATATTGAATAAACACTGAAGCCTAGACCCAACTGCAGGCTTTTAAAATGTATGGATTTTTTTGTAATATTCCTCTTTGGACCTGTCAGATTTAATGCTAACAACAGTCCTCAAGGGTGCTGAACTTTATACTTTAAAACGAGTGCTTGCCTGCTGTACGCCAACAATTATCTAATTCACCTGTTCCTATAATCCCTGTCTGTAATAATGCGTGTCCATATAATCACATCCCACAAAAGTCCCCATCATCTCTCTCCCTGCAGCTGCAGACTGGATCTCACACACTTCATCTGCGAATCATCTGTCTTTCAAACTCCTGGCCCACAGCGTTGCCAAGAAGTTAAAACAACAAGGAAGGTACAAATATGCTCATTTTCCACCATCACGTGCAAGTTAAAGAAATATCTGTTTCCGGGAGAGTGTTTGTAAACAGTGTCATCATTTCCTCTAAATGAACATATCTCTTACATTACGATAAGTGCTGTGCGGCAGCGCAGTTCCTGTTAGACCCATGATGCTTCCTGGATCATCGCTATAGGCTGGAGATCTGTCTAGATATTCTGTAGACAACCTTAAGAACTGACATTAATGTTCTCAATCATTCAAGCCAATATAAAATATTACATGCTTAAGCTTAAAAGAAAAACATAAAGGGGTTAGTACACCCCAAAATGAACATCACTCACTATTCAATCACTTCAAAGTGAGTTCAATTCTTCAAAGCCTATGTGACATTTATGTCTATCAGTCTCAGTCACCATTTACACTAAGCATCAACTTTTTAAACCCAAGAAATAACGTTACTACAACGTTTAAGACTTTCAAAATCAGTTTTAACATTTTCATCACTTGAAATGTTCTTACAAACTAAATTTCATAGCTGGGTAGAGACAGAATTTTATTTTGGGTGTTCTGTCCCTTTAATAAAGGGTGTTTAAGTGTGTGTGTGTGTGTGTGTGTGTGTGCCATCTCTGGTTTCTCTGAGGGAGTCGTTCGGACACACTCTGTACTCTGATGGGAAATGTAGTGTTTGGATCACGTGACCTGGTGAAAGTGTGATGCAGTCCACGATGGGGATGCTGGGAAGACAGAGAGACCTGATTAGCTATTAGCGGCTGCAGAATTGCGTAACTGCCCTACTGTGCTGATAGCCTTCAAATAAACCAGCCCGCAACCGATCGATGGCTGTGATACGTTTACAGTAAACCGTGTTGCTTAAAGATGCAAAGAGAGAGGCACACTGACCGAGACGGTATAAGTGTTTTTTCCTTCACTGTCTGATAAAGATGCAGGTGTTATTGAGGAAGGGCAGTTTGTATCATGGCCAAATTTTATACCACAACTGCACATCAGAATCCAGCCGCTACTGTGAGAATCATACTTGATATTGTTATTGTTTTTTTTTAAAAATGTCACTAGTGGCACCTTATTTATTATTTTAAACCATGTCAAATTACACTTTTAAATAAAGGTTCTTCAAAGGTTCTTCTCAAGAGGACTTCTCATAGAGGAACCATTTTTGGTTCTCCAAAGAACCATTAGGTCAGAGGTTCTTAAGAGAATCTTTAGTTTCTTGCCTTTTAATAGTCTTAAGAATGTTTTTGTGAAACCGAAAGGTTCTATGGGTATTAAGGTTCTTCATAGAACCACAGCCAAAAATAGTTCTTCTGTTGCATCAAAAACCAGTTTATTTCATGTTGATAAAGAATACAGAGGTTTGAATACAGAGCAAGTGAACGAGAGAGAGAGGGAGAGAGTTGAAGAGTAAGACTGTTCATTCATAATATCCGGTCTGAAGTCTGGGTCAGTACTGGTTTTTGTCAGTGTGTGTGCTTATACAGATAATCTACAAGGCCCACATGATGGGAAACAGATAGACACAGTTCTGCAAAATGTCTAATGCATACGCTTAGTTCTTATTCATTAAAATTCACGTTTATTCATTAAAATTACACTAATGTAATTTTCTTTATTGAAATGTAAAAGTTGTACAACATTTACCGTATTCAAATCTGCCATTGTCTGCATTTGATCTTGGTTTGACCCTGGGCTCTTGCACTGTGAGGACCCTTCAAAGGTGCAAGATGCCCCTTGCATGGAAATCTAATGTAAATGCATAATTGTCTTCAAACCGATTTTGAAACTCAGATCTGGATTGTGTCTCATTCACATTTGTTTTTATTATCAGCTCCAACAGGCCATTACAGTCAGTTAAGGGCTGTGCGTTCTAAATACCAAGAACTTTATCAGTGACCAAAAAAATATCCTGTCGTTTGCAAATTGGATTTGGAAGCCCAGAAATCTCCTCAGCTTCTCCTCAGCAAACATGAGGAGAAGGTCTCATGTTTCATCCTTTTGCCCCCTTGAAGTTTAACCTCAATTTAGAAGTTTTATTATTTGGGAAATGCTTCATTTTGTGAAACAGAAGAAGAACATTAAAGACACTGAAGAACAAGAAAGAACACTTTTAGAACCAACCAGACATGCACCGTTTTTTCTACTGATGTTTCAAGTTTCAAAGTCGTTTCATATCATGAGAAAATGTGGTTGAAGTGGGTGTGTGAAAAACCACAACAGATCTTTTCTGGACCACAGCAAGAATAAAATGAGAGTTTAGGTGAAGACCTCTGAGCGTTCTTCTAGGAAAAAGACCTCAGAAACTCACACGTGTGTTTGATAGAGTTTCACAAGAGATTTCAACAATATCTCAAAGTCAACAGCAGGACGTTCCAATACGAGCTCAAAACTTTCTCATCAGATTGTCATTCAAGTTTACTCTTATTATTTGTCAACAATCACTCTTAGGAAATGCCACCTCTGAGAAGTTCAGTTTTCTTCTGGGAAACATCTGCTTTCCAACAGATGGGGGTGAATGAAGTGGGTGTGTCTGTCTTTTTTCTAAGATCTGTCAGTCTTCTCTACTCCCCCCACTGTCATCTTATCTCTGTCTCTGTCCTGCATCATGTTAAAGGGTCTTTCCTCCTCCAGAAAGCATCATTAAAGATTATTAAGGATTCTTCTGACTGAAGATCATTCTGTAGGCTGACTTATATATAATGTCTTTGAGAAGAACTCGTGTGGGGGTCTGTATTTGCACCATAAAGGTTTAGAAAGAGACACTGAAGACACTATCAATTTAACAGTATGGACACACAGACACACACACACACTTTTTTCCTGAGTATTTTGCAGATTAAGAAATCTCTAAATCATTTCACTGCCCAGACGTTATCAATAACATATGAGGTAAAGTCTTGCAGAAACACACTGAAAGAAATTCTTTCATACTAAACATTTTCTGTTAACTCATAAATCAAACGTTCTGCAGCGATTGCAAATATGTCAGAATTGACCACATGCACATTATTAATAATATAATTAAATCTAAGGAGTTACACTTAGTAGTAGAAAGTGTAGCCCCATCTGATTGGTCAGCCGATTGGCTTAGTGATGATGTCATAGTGATTAAAGGGCAGAGACACACACAATTTTACCTGAGGTAACACACAAGGTCTTGTGATGTTCACATCACAACGTCTGTGCAACATCATGCAGCGCTGTGGTGTTTTGGGATTAGCATGGCCGTCTTCTGAACGGCTGCCTGACCGTGTCACAGATTGTTATGACAGAAGCAGGCTGTGTTGATGCAGAAATAAAACAAAATGTTTTATTAATGTGAAACCAGCGGTTAAAACTAAAACAACGGCTCAGGAAGTTAAGAGGGAGTTAATAATGCATTTAACATGAATGAAAAATGCATGACCTGGAAAACACATACAGTTTCACTTGTGTGCACAGCAACATACTAAAAACATGTAGTAAAAATGTAAACGCTGCACAAATGACAAGCAAAATGACAAGTAAAATAACGCCAGTAGTTGGTGGTTTTTATAAAGAAGGTACCAGACCACAATTTCTTTGCATTTCTTCATGCAAACGACTAGAAAATGGAGCTAATTGTGATAAAAAAAAATTAGCAATTCATTCTTCTGAAGAAATCATATTGGTCCAGCCCCGCCCACATTCAGTGACATCATCACAATGGTCTCATTAAATATTCAGTGAGATCAGAACTTGAAGGCAATCTGTGGTCAGCAGTTACCTCAGAGTCACTGGATGGCATCAGATACGATCACTTAAATACCCAGCTTACATTTTTAGACTGTAAGAACATTTCCCATGTTTCCATTTAGCTAGCAATTTTAGGTTGTAAGAACATTTTTCTAATGTTTTTTATGAAACGTCTAGAAACTTTTAAAATAATGTCCAGTTTGTAGATGTTTTTATTGGTTGATTATAAGTAACATTTTTTAAATGTTTTAAAACGTTCCACTAACTATCACTAGAAAGCGTTCTGCTAACGTTACTACCAGAATGTTTTTAACATTAAGAAAATGTTTAGAGAACGTTACTCAGCATTTTAAGCTCGTTCTCTGTTAGGTAACCACTACAATGAATGACAGAGTTTGTTGGCATTGGACTGGCATTGGACATCAAACTGGCTTTGTTAAGGAAATCAGTCGGCGGGTCACTTGGATCAGTGACATCACATGGATCAGGAGAAACTGTACGAATGATCCTCGCGTATGTAAGTGACGTCACAATTCAAATCAAGGACAACTAAAAAAACTCCTGTTTAATTTTCCTGTTTAATATTTTATGCACAAGTTTATTCCGTGTGTTTTTTTTTATTATTTATTTTAGAATGACATGTGGGTATTTTTGTCCCACGGGGACAAACATCATTCAAGTCAAAACTAAGGTTAAACTAAATTATGAACCTCATTGCGTAACAACATTGTGAGCTGAACATTGTGAGGACATGAAAGTAAAAATTGTCACCAACTTGTTACATGAAACTTAATAAGCAAAGACAACTATGTTGGTCTTCATACCAGTGGATGGAGAAGATCAATGTATCATATACATATATATGTGTGTTTGTGTATATACATCATCCAGGACTACTTGGCAATCACAGTCATCTGACAGACGTCCTCTCAGGAGAATTTGTCTGAGTGAACTGTCTGGTGAGGCGGTTTATTGATTGTGTCTTTGGCTGAGACTGACGTCAGCAGTTAACCCCTGATGACCCAACAGAGCTCCTGAGCCCATTTAAGGGAACTGAACGATTTGTGTCACTGAGACAGTCGTGGTGTTTCACAAAATTTAGTTCAGGAAGACCATCCGAATAGGTTTGGCTCACATGCTATATAAACTAGTTGACAAATGAGTCTGGAGCAGATATAACTCCAGTCGCTGGATCATTTACACTGAGCAGAAAATTTATTACACACAGAATCACCTCCCAACAACATCACACTGGATATATCTCACATATATATCTCACTGTGGAGCTAATATATATTACATGAATGTTAGTTTGTGGCGTTTATCTAACAAATGTTTCAGCAACTATGTAAACTGGCTTTGTTTTAGACTATCTTGATGATTTAAGTTTAAATAAACAAGGTAAAATTCGCCTGGGTGTGTCACATTAACTCATTAAAACCCCTGCTAACAATTTTAGGTTGTAAGAGCATTTTCTCAATTAAATTATGTTTTGATAACTTTAAAAGCACTTTAGGTGAATTTTAGAAGAACTTTAAGGGACGTAAGCCAACGTTCTGTGAACGTTCCCTGTTAGCTGGTATTCAACTCATTTATAAATCCAGAAAGGAGTTTGCAGTGTGAGACAGAGGCAGCCATTTTGTAAATGAGAGCATTTTGAATCACTTTTGAGTTATGCAAAAACAATTGGAAAGCGAGTGACATGTTTATACAATTGAACCAAAGCTGAGCTGTTTTACCTAAATGCAAAGCGAGCAAATTCTCACATACGGCAGCAGGACATGAAGCTGACAGCATCAAGGAGATGTACTGTACTAAATCCAGATGTACTGTTTGCATTGAAAGTGGATTGACTTCAGAATTAAAGTGTGTTGGAACACTTTCTCTGATCCCATATTCAGATCCAGACACAGACAACAATTTTAGGTTATAAAAATATGTCCCTGTTTCCAATAAGTAACAAAAACATTAACATTTCATTTTTAATGCTCTGTGAGGATTTTTGATTGATGGTATATAACATAAAAATATTCTACTAGCGTTACTGCAAGAATGTTGTTGAGAACATTGAAAGGAACTTTTAGAGAATGCTGGCAAATGTTCTGAGAGCGCTTCCTGCGAGCTTTGGAGATGACTGACTGACTTCTTTTGAGGAGACTCAACACTGTAAAACAACATTTTAAGCCTCTATATCAACTTCAGCCCAGCTAATGCTGTGAGTTTGAAGCTGTGAGCTGCTTGGTGAGAAACTGATTAGTTTGTCTGAACAGCTGGTGGGAGGGACGGGTGTTTTGAAGACCACTCAAGCCAAAAGGTACTTCTTCTTATGCCTGACAGGGTTTTAATGACCTACCCGGCTAGCGCTGAACGTTCTCAGAACATTGGCTAACATTTACTTAAAACTCTCTCAACGTTATCACAACGTTCTTGCAGTAATGTTAATAGAACGTTTTATCATTATTCTTAAATTGATAGTGGAAGCTTTTAAAAACCTGTTCAAACTGATGGATTATAAGATTAATGGATGAAAGATTAGGACCTCGGCTGGTGTTAAATTTGCCTGAATGTGGATTTAATTGGTGGTACAGTAAAACATTTAACCCCACATCAGAACTGTGGCTTGCAGGGAAACAAGCTCTCCGAGTTATTTCTGTCATGTTTGTTTTGTTTCGTAATTCTTTGTTGTAACTCAGATTAATTGGCTATAATCAAACGTGAGATTGTTGCGTGACTCTGCCTGCCCATGAACTCTTATGAGGACCACCTACACGCTAATAACTCCAACCGACAGTCATATAAAGTCACACCCATGGCCACTCAACACACTGACCCAAACGCAACAGGCCCCTCCCCTCCTGACAGCTTAAATGAGGGTCAAAGGACATTATCACGAGATCCACTGAAGAACATTTATTGTGGAGGTGAAGCTGAGCCGTGATACTGGGTGTGAGAGAGTCCGATGATCTCATCCACCGATAGCAATGACTCCAACAGGCAGGACCACAGATACATCAGATCAAACGCTTTAGGTCATTAGCGACACACACGTGTGCTCTCGCTCACATACCAGACGCGCAATCACAAATACCACACACAATCAAAATATACAGAGAAGCACACACACCACACACACTACACACACCACACACACACACTACACACACACACACACACCACACACACCACACACACACTACACACACACCACACACACACACTACACACACACCACACACACACACCACACACACACACCACACACACACACTACACACACACTACACATGCAATCTAAGTTTGACTTCCATGTTTTCAAACTTTATTTCTCATTCCATGCATTAATCCAAAAAGCTAAACATAAAGCACAACTATATGAGTGTCACATACATTATAATTATTAACTTTTAATTTAGCTATAAAGAGAATTTGTCACTTTCTATGAATAGGATACAAACATCTGTACAGCTGTTAAAATGATTCAAAAGTCTTTTTGTTTTCAATGTATTCAATGTATAAATTAAACGGTGCTAAACTCTCAGATAATCTTGGTTGTTCACCTCAGGTGGTAAATATTTTAAAAGCTGTTTTCACAACGTTGTTAGAGAAATTTAAGACATGTCTAAAAATGAAGGCATGTATAAAAAGCTTCTACTGTAACGGTGGTTATCAAAACTCATTGATATTGGCAGCTGATTTGGTTTGGAGCTGCAAACGTTCTCAGCATGTGTAGACCTACAGAAACATCTTCTGCATCTCCTGCTGTGAAGCATGTTCCTCCAGCAACAGCTCAGCAAAGAACGTTCTACCCTCGCTTCCATCATTCCACATCAAACTATTTCCCTCTGATGTGAGAATGTGTTTTACTCTCCAGTGGGAGTTTAGTCCCACTGGAAACACACAAACACGCAAAGCAGTTCATTGGCAGATTGTGTAAACTGTTACAAAACCTGACATATTTCATTGTATCACTGTGCACCACCAAAATATTTACATTTAATAAAGTTTGACGTTGTGAGCGTTCAGCCCCAGCTAAAAACTTTAGGTTGTTTCCATAACGTTTCCAACAAGTAACAAAAATGTTAAAAATGTTATTTTGCAACGTTAAAAACATCCAATTCCCCAGATGTTATATTTTTGTTACTGCTTCAAACGTTATTTAAATGTTTTTAATGCTTTAAAACATTCCTCTAACAACTTCAGAATAATGTTTTGATTTATAACGTTATAAACGTATTGTTTTTTGATAACCTTTAGAGAATGTTAGCAGAACATTTCTTGTTAGCTGTGGGTAAGACGTTTTCTGATGTAAGCAAGCCCCTCCCCTCCAGACACCTGCTGATTTAATTATCCAATCAACACTCCACAAATCTTAACCAGGCCTGTCCTGCATTTATTCTCAATGACTATCTGGTTGTGAAAATAAATGCCATTAAATGCCATTTGATAACACATTTTCTCTCTTAAAAACACACTGTAGGTTTTTGAGTGTTCACACCCACAGCCACATCACACAGTCAAAATCCATCTGTCAATATGATTAAAGATAATCTGCACATACTATTTGTAACATTTGCACTTGAATAAATTGTGTTTGTTGTACAATATTTGGTCTTTCCAGGTAACACAATATCCAGCTGATACAATCAGATGCAAAGAAAGAGAAAGTTTAAACTGAGAAAGGGGTAAACGTTTAATTTCACCCTCACTTTGGTTACTAAAAAGGTCCAATTGGTTTACTGAGAAAACAAACAAACAAAATAATCCCCACCATCACGCATTTAGCCTGAATTTACCCTCATTTGTTTTGTAAATATTTTTTACGAGAGCTGCCACCAGTATTAGAGCTACAAGCAAAGAGAGAGAGAGAGACAGAGAGAAAGAAAGAGAGAGATGTAAAGAGAAAACTGGGATGTAATGCCAACAGTAAATGAATAGTGTCAAAATGTCTTTTTTTAAATGTTATCATAAACAGAGACTTACAGCTTTAAAACTTTGTTCCAACTAAACGCTGTAGCTTGGCTCTACAGTATAAGGTCCTGGATCGTATATAATGACAGAATTAAATGAATGGCTGTTTCTGTGGTTTAAAAATGACAGTCTTGCAGCGATAAGACTTGAATGTTTAGGGCTGATTTTGTGACAGTTCTGGGAAAAATAACGTTTAAGGAGAAAATGTATTGAGCGTTTGCTTATTTTCTCGGCGGCTACAGTGTTTTGTGATGAATGTCTGCAAGAAGTTTCTTAGATAAAATGGATCTTAGCAAAAAGTCTTGGAAAAAAATTGTCTTTAATGATTAATCTTACAAAACTGTGTAATTTCTGTTCTCTGTAACTCACAGATGATAAGTCAAGCTCTGATGACCTGCTATAGTGCAACCAAAGTTATATATGTAAAACTGTCATGTTCTATTTATAATGAGATGTACAATTTCCAGTTTAAACATTCACAGGCAGTTGCGGCCTAATGGTTAGACATTTATTTATTTGGCAGCCGCTTTTGCCCAAAGCGCAGTACTTGTATTTCCCTGGGATTGAACCCACAACCTTTGCACTGCTAACATAATGCTCAACCAGTTGAGCTACAGGAACACCATAAACGAGTCTGTATTGTAACCAGAAGGTCACGGGTTTGATTCTCAGCTTGAACTAACTTGATGGGCTAAATGCAGAGGACAAATTCCAGGTCGGGTCAAAACCTGATGAGACTTTATGATGTTAGTGATGCATCACATCCGTTAGCCGACATGCTTGTGAATTGATTCACTGTTCCTAACTCGCTATTTTTATTTAACTGATGCTTCTCTATAAAGTCACGGGCGGAACACCTGAGGAGATTTTTTTAGCTCTCATTCTCTAAAAAAAGGGTTTATCTGCAGTAAAATCTCTTTATCGTGTTCAGAGATGTACATCTGCTGTCATGCTACGACTCCTCTCAACGCTTTTTAATGAGGGTTTACTGATAAGATAACCGTACGTTAACCTGTTTTCATGCACACCACACCAAACACTCTTAAGTTTAACAACTCTTGACTATTCCCAGCTAACAGTTTTAGGTTGTTGGAATGTTTTCCTAACATTCCCATTCCCATTTTGAACGTTTTAGGGATGTTTAAAACGTTACTGCTTGGTTACAAGAACGCTACTGAAATGTTTTCTTTTAACATTAGGAATATCATCTTTGATGTATTTGATAGATAACATTGGAAAGAAGTTTTGCAAGAAGTTTTTTGACAACCAAGAGAATTTTAAAAGAATGTTCTGATAACCTTCCCTGTTAGTTACGATACACCTGGCAATGTTATGCTGTGATAGATGCTTGGGTGCACATATCACCGCCAGTTGTGACCGGGATGAGAGCCAGTGAGACTTGCCAACGTCTCAACTTCTCCTTTGCTTTTTGAGGGAGTGGTGTGATGAAAGCAAACACAAACTAATCCAACAGAACTGCAGCGTGGAGGTGTTTCATCCTCTCGGTGTGGCTGAATAATCACCTCGTTTGCAGGCATTGAGTTTGGTGATCAGAGAAGATGATGGTGAACTTCATGATGGAGAGTGAGGGCAAAACCTGACTTTCGGTCACTCTGGCTGTTCCAGTCTGTGAACCAGTGGGACGGTTCCTGGTATAGCTTTAGCGTTTTCCAGCACCGTGTAAGTGCTGTAATGAGATGAGTTCAGAGGATGAGAAACGGGAAGGCGAGGGCGCGCGTTTCTAATGAAAGACGCGGAGATCTTCAGACCCCGCGAGGCACCGACTCCCTCCATCCTCGCTCCATAAATTGCCGAGAATCGCCGGAGGTCTCGGGAGTCGAAAACGAGCTTGAGGAGTTTTGTGAAGACAGTTTCCAGTACAACACAGGACGTTTAATAAAGGATAACGCGTTGGGATTATATGGGCACGAGACTTGAACTCGTCGCGTTGCGCGCTCAGTAAATCTCAGATTCAGATTGAAGGAAGATAAAATCGTTTACAGGTATAAGTTGTTTATGATAATGCAAATAATGTAATTGATATTTAATAGTTCCAGCTTGCTTTAGTTAACTTTGTGCATGCAAAATGATTTGTAAATCAATGCGTATTTCCATTGATCATCTGGTTTAAGTTTCTTAACAAGGTTTCTTAACCTTATTAAGGTTTCTTCTTAAGTTTCTTAACAAGACTTAACAAGGTCTTAAGACTTAACAACTAGGTGATATTTTAACTAAAGCGCTTTCAGTAACTCGGTTTATGCGATTGATGAACGCCGGCGTTTTTTCAGACCGATCCCCGGGGGTTTGGGCTGCAGGCGCGATGCGAAGGCTGCGGGCTCCGCTGCTGGTCACCGGGCTCGTGTTGTTCATCTGCGCCGCGGTCCAAAGCGGAGCCACCGAGAACCAAACGGACAAGGACGAGAAAACGTGGTTCAGACGGATGATGGACGTTATGAGGAAAGAGGAAAACAGCGACTCAACAAACTCAAGGAACTCTCACAGACTGAAGACGGAAACTGGGGAACCAATTTTAGGTGCGTAAAAATGTATAAACGTGACTGCATTGGATGATACACTAAAGTTTAATAAACAGAAATAACAGTTTGCAAGCAAAACATTTCACAGAAAGCTTAAGTGTTAAATGATAAAGTTGTGCTTATAAATAAAATAAAATATTTGGATGTTTTTGCCAAACACGAGGGTTACGTCAAATGCAAAGACATTTATGCATTATGACTGAAGCAAATGTGTTCAAATGTCTTGGAGACACTATATGAGGCTTGTGTTTCTCTGACCTACATTTCAGATGAACGTGGTTTAAGCACCAGGGCACTAGTTCAGTTCTCAATAGTTCTGCTTGTCACCTGCTCTGCAAAAACACTCACACATATGAAAAGCTGCTGTTTTCTGCTTAGAAAGGCTTAAGATGTTTCTTTCTCTCCGCAGAAATCTTTCCCAGAGACCTCAGAAGAAAAGAAAAAATTATAAAACATTTAACAGGTGAGAGACATTATGTGTGTCCAGCGTGACCAGAAAAACAACGACATTGAGAAACTACTGACCTGTCTGTATTTTTCTCCTCTCAGGTCCTCTTTATTTCGGTCCAAAATGCAGGAAGCATGTCTACAGACTTTATCACAACACAAGAGATTGCACCATCCCTGCATGTGAGTGGAACTGAATGTATTCATCACAGGAGGCCTGTGGGCTGCATGCACAACGTAACACTGACAGTGTCTGTAAATTCAGCTCATATGTGCCACTGACCGTTTTTTCCTCCTGTCTGTAGATTACAAAAGGTGCGCGCGGCTCCTGACACGACTAGCAGAGAGTCCGAGATGTCAGGAGGGTTAATTTTACCAGGTAAAGATGTTTTTAATGTGTTTTATGTGCAGGTGTATATCCCACATACATACATAATAACAGCACTAACAGCAAAAGAATGTAAGAGAATAAGCATTTTTTCTGAGGGTGACTGAATTATAAAATTGTTAAATTTGTGCATTAAGTCTAGTGCACATCGTACATTTCGGTGTGAAGTGAATACTGTATAACAAATCAACAATTTTTCATAGTATATCAGAAGAAAGAATTTACGAACACATCCAAGTGAACACATGTATTTCAACACAGCCAAGCCCGAAACGACACTAAATTTCATTTCCTTTATTAAGCAGCTCTGAGCCAAACCATTGTGACCCAGAGAAGACATGGAGTCAAAGTGCCTTTTGGACAAGAGAAGAGAATCCAAACCAACACGCCACATTCCATCCAATCAGAACGTCGTCCGCAACAGCTCTGCTTCTCCTGGGACATGATGTAGAAAAGAATTAGTTGCAAAGAGGCAGAAAATAATGAGACTAATGCGTTAGCCTGAGGACATGACGACGGATCTGTCAGAGCCGAGAGAACAGAATCACTGCATCTGGCCGGACGTTTTCTGAACTCTTCTGCCAAAAAAGAAAACATTATTCAATCATTTCACTATGAAAAAGGGACTGTCTTGGTTTTGCATTTTGTTTCATGAGATCCGTCAGTCACCACTGATGCTCGCCTGATCGTCTCGACAGGGGTTACGCTACAGATTTGTGGCACAAATTTGCTACGTTCTCTGGGCTAGCATGAACATTTTATTTCGCTTCTGTTTGCTAGCAGTACTTAGCATTGAGACGGGCGAACCTTGGCAGTCTGTGAACAAAAGCGTCTCGTATTTTGTGAGAGACAATGAGTGACTATGAAATATATTACGTATATTTTGACGTATAAACCAATAGTAAGCTATGTAAATATTGTACAAACAAGAACTGTTATCAACACGCAAACCTCTGACGTACGGTTGGTTCGTTGGTGTGTGCATATTTAAAAGAAAAATATATTTAAATAAATTATGATTGGTTAAACTGTGGCCCTGAATCACCGTTATAAAATATCCAAAAAAAATTAAGAAAAAAATATTTCCTTTGGCAATACCAAAGATAGCAGCAAAATATTGCTGTCAAATATTTCAGTGAAAAATACACAAGACTTTCAGGATCTGAGTGAGTCGACTGTCTTTAATAGTTAAGCTGACAAAGTGACAGTGAAAAAAAAAATCACAGTAGTTCTGACAGAAAACCCACAATGACAAAGTTTTTTCAAATCCAAACTACGAGAAAAGAAAAACGGATGAAACACAAACCATAAAAGTTTGAAATGCAAATATGAGACTGAGTCGATTTCAGCATTTTTAATTTATTTTGGTCATATTCTGTAGTTTAACAGAGAATACAATCACAACAAAATCAGTTCATACTTTCTCAAACAAACATCTGAATGACCAGAATACAACTGAATACAACCAGTTTTTACAAGTAAGACAAATGACATCATACATAGTTAGATTTGCATGTTCCTTGCTATTTGTATTTGCGAGATTAAATCACTACTAGTAATTCTAGTAAAAGTTTGGTTTAGAGTTTGGTTGTGTGTGTGTTATAAGTTTGGTTGTGTGTGTGTTATGAGTTCTGCTCCATGAAAGCTTCGCAGCACCTCATGCACTGGTCATACACCGTCTCAAAGTCTTTATCACTTCCCTGCAAACAAGAAAATAGTAGTGACAACTAAAAACAGCTGCAAGCAGCCATTACAGGCTCCCAGCAGAGACGGATGCATTCAAACTTAAGACAGTACAGCTACACCCGTTGCCAATTAATTCCACGGTCAAAAACTTATTTGACCTTAGTGTAACTCGTGAATGGGCGGCATTTGTGACTGTTGTGTGTGTGTGTGAGAGAGAGACAGTGTGTGTACTTACATAGTACGGGTCTTCAATAATCAGCTTTTTCTCAGGGTCGTAAGAGCCGAGCAGCTCAATCTTGGCTTTACATTGTTTCACGCTGTTTGCCTTCCTTTTCAGGTCTCTGAAACGAAAAACAGACACATTAGAACCTGTAGAATGCACTGCAAGTTTATCAGATGCGAATCTGTGTTTCCCACTATAGCACCAAGGCTCAACAGTAGTGATTTGTCATTTAGTGGCATAAGCAACAGGGTGGGTCTCATTATCTACCTAGTTCAGGGGTCTCCCCTACCCACCCCTACTCTTGAATCTATGACCTTTTGGATTACCATGAAGTCACACCACACACACACACACAATACAAGACAAGAACCCTAAACAGGTTGCCAGCGGATTCTAAGACGCCCGTGTGTGTAAGAAAAAGCAAAGAGCAAAAATTAGGAATGAAAAGAACTCAGTAATCTGCTTAATTAACCCCCGGATCTGGCAGAACCATGTGACTCTGACAATATCCCCTCACACATCAGTAAAGCGGCTCTCATGCCACACTTCATTTCCCTCTTTTACCAAATAAAGGTCAAAAGGTCAAAGAAAGTGTTTGTGGGTGGAAGACCCTCAGACAAACACACTTATTTAGTAGATGTTGTAATGAACAAATCTGACTGTTGATTATCTCTTAGAACTTCTGAAGTCTTGGCCAGTCCAATGTGTGGCAGATGTTTTTTCAACGAACAAAACAAATAAGACAATAACCGGCTACTTCCAGCAACACAGTGAAGCCAGACATTCATACCTTAAGTTACTTTCATCCATGCAAAGAATATGATCAAATGTCATGAAGTCGTCTTTGGTGATCTAGCAAAGAGAAAAAACACAGACGAAACAATTAGTATTTTAACATGCAATTTGTTAACATTGTTATCTTGCTGTGACCCGTTAAATACAGCCCGGTTTTTGAACCCACAGCCTGTTTGTCTTTCTAATTCTTCCAAGGCGACTCTGTGGTGAACAGCGTACTAGCTTGGACAAACTCCAGTGAACTTGAGCAGGGATGAGCTGTGTTTGTCCGTTCAAATGCTCGCTTCACTCACCCAAGACATGGAGTTATGAAACAGATCAAAACACATCTGTATCTGTGTGTATATGTTTACATGTTGTGCAAGAACCTGCATTATTCATCTGGGACACATTTCAAAGACAATCAGGAGTGGATTATATCTTGCCAATTTGAAAACAACAAAGAAAACAAACAATCGGAAAACATGAATAAAGCATATGTGAGGGGGAAAAATCTGAACAAATTTGTTTCCTTGTATGATTGCGGCCATGAGGGTCTGTTGATTAGTTTGAAGTCAGCAAACACGTCACCGTGAGCCGAGCTCTGCACAGATTTGTGTGAACCTGACCTCTGCTGACAAGCTAAAGCTCATCCACATGACCGGAATATTTGACAGAAGGCTTGAAAATGTGGGAGAAAAACACACAGATAAGTTTTGCAGTGAGACTTTAAATGATGTATGTGTATGTCGACACTGGAAAGCTACACAAGTTAGACTGTTTTTCAAAGTTCCAAACCTTCTGTAAGTTGTGGTTTGTTTGCTGAATTAATTCACCCTGAAACATTATTTACAGTGAAGCAACATACTGTATTTACAGTTTAAATAGCATATATACAGTAAATGGAGCAAAACACTGAAGTCAGGAAGACACAAACATAGGATTCCAGTCACAGAATTATATTGATAACATCCAGTGTTAATCCACCACCAATACGCTTTAGGTAACTTTATATCTTAAGTAACACATTTCTGCGCCTTGCCTGAATACACTTTCAGCTTAACTTAAACCAAAAGAAAATCCTTTACTGTAGCACATGAGTTTATGATGTATTATGTGGCAACATCTGGAAGACAATTCAAAACATCAACCTCTGTAGAATTTATAATGTAAGTGCATGAGAAATAAAGAGGCACAGATGGCCAGTAACAGAGAGGCAGCGGATGTCTGTCCAAATCCATTTATTTACAAGATCTTCAAAAAATGAAAAGGAAAAAAGATACGGTTACATTTCAAAGTGCTTCTGGCTGAAAATGAGAGTAATTCTCAGCCTATCACACACACACAATCACAATACTAGCTTTCAGTGCTAATGCGAATCAGGACCTCACCTGTCTGGCCACATGCCTCATGGACACACCGTGTTTCTTCATGCAGGCTTGCCCGCGGTGATCCGGTGGGTTTCCGATCTCATAGGTGGACGTGGCCGCGCTGTCTATTCTCCACTGAGGACACACAGAATTTATAATAATGGTGTTTAATATGAGCTTAATATTTGAAGCAGTTTACACTGCTAAGTTAAGAGTGATGTATGCAGCTTTCAGAAGTCTGTAGATGATGAAAAATTAGCCCAAACATTTTATGCAAATATGCAAATGCTTCTAGCAATGCACAAAAAAACCTACAATATCTTGGTCTGTTTATGGTCACATGTACAGCATATATTGTGTGACTTACTTTATCTGCGGCTCCGCTGTCTGTTACCATTTTCTTGAAAACAGCCTCAGCGATTGGGGATCTGCAGATATTTCCTGGGTTATTGGGGACAGAAAAATAAAACATAAGTTTCTAACATTCAAACTTGGAGATTCTGAGATTTGTCTTGCACCCAAAGCAAAGATATTGCTGACATCATCAGTACTTACTAAACTACAAGAACAGCGTTTGGGTAAAAATGTAGATGTACAACTAATTCTCACAAAAACAAAGTTTACTAAC
Organism: Yasuhikotakia modesta; assembly: GCA_036877545.1. Lineage (NCBI taxonomy): Eukaryota > Metazoa > Chordata > Actinopteri > Cypriniformes > Botiidae > Yasuhikotakia > Yasuhikotakia modesta. The sequence goes on along the minus strand of JBAJNP010002819.1, from coordinate 17,541 downwards.
TGGGCATTTTGGCTTAATAATTGCAAATGAGGACACAATGATGACTGCGAATTGAAAAGATGGTGATCAATACAGAAATAAAACACATTAGCGATGGTCTCATGTACATGCCGGTATAAGATCATTCAATGAAATAGGCCTGTGAAAATATAATCAATAATGACAAGTTAGCTATTGACTCGTCCAACAATAATGTTAGCTTATGTGCTACTCGTCTAAATACGACATTAACGTTAATAAATGTCTTATGATCGTTTATAAACTCTTACCCAAGCACACGAACAACACTGACTTTCCACCGGGATCCGCCATATTGGTCTCTCAAAGGCTCCCGCGTCAGTGCTGCCCTCGCTGCCGCCTGATCTAAATTCACCGTTATAAAATTAATTAATATTATTTGAAAAAATTAAAATTAATATGAAAAGAAATATTAAAATTAATCTTTAAAAGACGTGTATTGGTGTTATATAAAAGAAACATGCTGTTCATTTGCACTTAAATAAGTGTTAACTTGTTAAGGCAGCACAGAAGGACAGAGAGGCGCTGTCACAGAAAATATCACACAGTGTTATATTATATAAAGGTTTATCAACTTTTCCATGTTTTCAGTAAGTTGGAGAAAAAGATGAGCTAGTGAAATGATTTAAATTTTCATTTTTTATTATATTATCAATATATATTATCAATTATAATGAAAACAATTATTGATCAAATAAGGATTCTCTGTTTTTTGTCCCAACATTGTCATATATGTGAGCACATTTTTGCCAATCTGTTTTTTATCAGTTTCACACACTCTTAAATTATATTCCTCATAGTTGAAGGCAACATAATGACTGTGTCAGAGGATATCAGTTGTGTTTTATTGCATCCCTAAATGTTTGGCACAGTTTGAGTCAGTGACTCAGTCACCCAGGAATATGGTTTTCATCACTTTAGCATTACATCCCTGCCAGTGTTATGAATGAAAGCTGATAAACCCTAGTTAACTACTTCTTAACTAATAGTGGTTATATTATTAAGCTACAAACACAGACTTGTGTGGGATAGATTTATCATTTGTTGAAATTACTATTTTTGGTGTGTTAGGGTTAAACAAGCAAAGATGCACGAACTAAAAGCACAAACGTTATTATTTTATGTGATAATAACGTTTCCTTAATGTCACATTAAGTACAAACAAAACATCAGACAGCTGTTTTAAATGCTATAGGATTCTGTGTTTTCCCTATCGATTAGTGAAACTTCATAACTTGTTATTACACTTACAATATTATTGCATGCCTGAAATTGAGTCGTTTTCCTGACATTTTAAGTTATTTCAGATATAAGCCTCTTTCAAATGACTGAAGATAAACATCATGTGCTGCTTTATATGAATATAAAGCATTTATATATACTGCATTTATATGAAGCTCATTCCAGCCTCCTTCTGCCAAACATCCTCACGTTTGTCATGTTTTTAATTATAGTGGGAGTGTAAACCATTAAATGTTAAGTGTAATACATTATATAAACCAATAACACCTAATAAAACTCATGTTATGATCTTCTGTCAGAATATGCAAAAGTAAATAACTTTACTCTTAGTCAGGAATTAGTGATAGTGATTATATATATAGTGGTATTATATAACTCAATACATGCAAATACAACATTTCAGTTTGCCTTGGTTTTAACATAGGATTTCCCAATCAGATTTTTCCTGAAACTTGGAATTACCGAAACGGTTTGTTAATACTCTGGGGACCAGCTTAAGAGAACATATTTATAACATCTGGAAATGTTTATTTTGCGAGGTTAGTTCATTTTCTCCATTACAAAATCAAAACACGACAACATGTGCGGAGTCTGTGTCACGTGTAAGATCACATCGTGATTGACGTACCGGATAGCCAATCGCCTGTGGAATTCCGGGTAGCAACACGTAAAATGACCAATCACGTGCGTTCGGGGGCGTGGCGTACAAGCCGCTTTCTGCCTGTTTACTTCCGTCAATATTCACAGACGAGCAGAAATTATCAACATAAAGGAGCCGCTGTAGGTAAAGTGAAATATAAGTTTGTTATTAATGCAAATATGTTTTTATGCATGTTAAACTATTTTAGAGGTATGAATTTGTGCTGTCTTTGGTCTTTTATCGATGTTTAGAGAAGCTTAGACCAAATCCTTTGGCTGTGTAATTGTGCTTAAAAGAAAATACAGTGTATCGTATCTTAAATAAACCATTAATCGTCAATATTCATTATTTTGTGTTTTTAAAATGTTACAGATTATTTACATCACAATGATTTACATTAAGATTGTGAAAGAGCCAATGTTATTGTTAAGAGACATGTTGTTAATGTTATATGATCTTGACACAGTTGTATTATTTAATGGTTTGAGTCTGTTGTGTCCAGATTTGACAGCAGGTTGTGAAGATGCCGTTCCTGGGTCAGGACTGGAGATCACCGGGCTGGAGTTGGATCAAAACTGAGGATGGATGGAAACGATTTGAATATTTTGGCCACAGCTTGGATCACATCAATGAACTCGGTTTGGAAGAGTAAGACATTATTTTCATTATTACATTATAATACAATGATGTTTGTGTGAAATACGCTGCTTTAATACAACAGATAAGGTTTCTTACCACTTTTGTTAATTATATATCAATAGTCATTATATTATATTATATTAAAAACATTATGATTCCTTATAATAAGTTGCTAGTGGAACTAAAAACATTGGAATAACATTCCTGTGACCAGTGTGTTAATACAATGAAAAAGTGAATGTAAACGTCCCTAGAACTAAATAATGGAAACAATAGTTAGCCTGGTAGGCATTTATGTTTATGTAACACAATGTAATTCATGACAGAGACGATCCTGAGTCGTTTTGTATTGTTGTTGACATGAAGGGATTGTCTGGAGACAGAGACAAAAAGGAGTTTGTGTGCGAGATGCCCGGTATCAGTTTAAAACGGCATCAGTGTGAGATTTTTGTATTTTTTGTTCAGACACTGTATACAGACTGAGCCAAAAACACTGTAGTCTAGCAGACTGTCATGGGAACACACCCGCGGTCAGCCTGTGTTGGGTGTGTTAGATTTGACTAGACACGCACATGATTCTAACTCTGACCATTGTTTGCATTGTGTGCATTACGTAACACCAGTGATCTAAGTTTACTGTGAATCGTTGTCATTCGTTCATCTTCCCGTTTTATCTTCTAGGCTGGACAATGAAAACAAGGAGAATATATTTGTGGCAGATGTTTGTGAAGTAGCAGCTAAGAAGAGGAAAAAGGACTTTTTTAACAACAACACAAAATCACAATGTAAAGCGCTTAGACTATATTATGTATTTATAATAATGTGCTATAATTGTATGGACGGCTGTAACTATAACTGTACTAAATCTACTATAATTATCACAACAGGTCTAGACTAAAGCCACATGGCCGTATTTGCACTGTTGTTCAGATAGTTTGGATTAGAAGTAATTTGCTAGTGATTTTACTAATCCTAGCAGTGGTGGATTAAACTGTTTTACGTACAGAACAACACAATGGTTACCGCCTAAAACCACTAACTAATAAAACGATTGTTAAAGGTTTATGTTGATAATTTAGCAGTTTAAAGTGACACAAATGTCCAAAGAAACAATGAAACAGATTATAATTCTGCTTTAAATTTGATCTTTTCTTTTAGTTTTTCAAGAGAGATGGATCTTTGTTCAGAAGGAGAGTACGAGAGAGGTATGACATCATATCCTGTCACGTGCATATTTTGTTTATTAATGCTGTTACTTTAGAGAGTGTTTAGAGAGAGTGTGTGTTTAAATATAAATGTGTGTGTGTGTGTGCTGCAGAGACACGGTTACTGTACTCTCGGTGAGGCCTTTAACAGACTGGATTTTTCCAGCGCTATTCAGGATGTGCGGCGATTCAACTATGTGGTGAAAGTAAGATGTCATTCCTCCGTCATTCCTCTCTTCCTCTGACTCACTTCTTTTTATACTCTCTCACTTTATTCTCTCTCTCCCTCTATCATCTCAAAGCTTCTGCATTTGATTGCAAAGTCTCAGCTGACGTCTTTAAGCGGAGCTGCTCAGAAGAACTATTTCAATGTTCTGGAGAAGATCGTAAGGAAAGGTAAGAGCTGATGTCTCTGGATTATTTCCTCCTCTGACTGGATTACTGCAAACTTTGTGTTTAAAACAAAGCTAGTGCTACATAAACTGTGTAACAAAGGTGTTCACAGTGAGAAACTTCATTTAAATGTGGACATTTTAAAGCCTGCTATTTTTTGTCTCTCTCTAGTGCCATCTCTGTTTAAAACATACAATTGCAAGTTAGACACTTGTGAATTTGAAATGAAATGAATTAGAACAGTGAAGCATCAGATATGTGTATTTTGATACAGAATAATCTGGTATCTGGTTTGTTTATTTAATGGGCAGTTCTGAGCGATCATCAGAACCCACGACTGATCAAGGCGTTGCTGCAGGATTTGAGCTCCACCCTCTGCATCCTCATCCGAGAGGTTGGGAAGTCTGTGCTGGTCGGCAACATCAACATCTGGGTTTGTCGATTGGAGACGATTCTTAACTGGCAACAGCAGCTCAACAGTTTACAAATTCCAAAGGTAGTTTTAAACATATTTTTGTGTGTGTGTGTAACTTTTATAACTAAAAGCAACAGTTATAATCTTTTAAATAAAAATCCTGATGGTAAAATCCCACCCAACAGGGAACGTTCTCAGAACGCTGACTAGCATCCTGTGAAAGTTTTCTCAACGAATTAGCAGAACAAGTTTTTTTAAGTTACACAATTAACAAAATGTTCTTACATTAAACATTACTAAACATTAAAACAAACAAACATTATTAAACATTAAAACAGTTTAAAAAACTCTTCTGAACATTTGTAGAACTCCAACTTTTTTTTAGGTTTTTGTTACTTAATAGAAACATTACGGAAACGTTCCTACAACCTTTTGTTAGCTGAGATGCCTGAAAATGCTTTAGTGTGTATTAAAGTAAAGATCCTTTCACAGAAGGTTGGGAATGGGACGACACTCAGCGACCTCCCCCTGCACATGCAGAGCAACATCCTGTTCACCTTTACTGATGCCTGTGACATCATCAACCTGGGACAAACCACACCAACACTGCACATGCTCAGTGAGGACCGGCAGCTGTGGAAAAAACTGTGCCAATTTCACTTTGCGGAGAAACAGGTAAGAGAGTAAGACAAGGATTTTGAATGCAAATTCTTCAGAGAAAACATTATGAAGATGCATTTTGAATTATAATTTATATTTGTTCTATAGTAAATTATATAATATATTATATATATATGTAATGTATTATTAATAGTGCAACCACAGTATTTAACTTGCATGATGCTTAACAAGGGAAACAAAAAGGCCAGAACAAAGAGTCAGTGGCCTAGTTTGACCACAAGATGGCAGCAGAGGGTGTTGAAAACAGAGCCAAGCCAGTTTCAAACTCAAAGCAGTGTTTAAGCATCTGTCCTGTCCTCTCTAGCGCCACCTCTGTTTGAAGCTCAGAACTGCATGTTTCTTTACATACTTCAAATGTCACCATCAGTCTTATAAGCTTATCTTTTTGAATCAGGGTAACAAAAGTCTGTTATGCACTTCAAAACTGATTTTTATTCATTTTAACTGGGAGTGTGTGAGACTCTGTTTCTCAGCAGATTTCTGTGTGTGTGTTTTCAGTTCTGCAGGCATGTGGTTTTGTCGGAGAAGGGAAACGTTGACTGGAAGCAAATGTTTTTCACTCTTCAGAAATACTATCCTCAGAAAGAACATTATGGAGACACTCTACAGTTCTGCAGACATTGCAACATCCTCTTCTGGCAGGTACTGAACGTGTTCCTTCCGTATTTTACAGAAGGTGAACTTATGTAGAATATCCTGAATATAAACGTTTGCATTGACTTACATAAACATTCATGACTTTATTGCACACAGTTTCAGGCTGTATTTACTGCTGTTGCTCTTTTTTGATATCAGCCCTTTTCTTCAACCCTTGTACCTTTGACCTTTTTCCCTGTTGCTGTTTTTTTTCCCGGTTCCTTGTCTGTAAAGGACAGACAGCTGGCTTTGCTGTTTAAGGTAGATGCCGGATCTGCGTTTCTGTTCATGTCATTTGTGAAACTTCATTTGTTTCTTCGTCGTCTTTTGCGTCTTTCCCGCATTCTTGAACTTTCAAATGATGTTTGTATTATCAATAATAAATATTTTTAATCTTTATCTGTACATTTCATGTGTGTGTTGCTTGCAGTGTGATTCGAACCCACAACCTTTTGCGCTGCTCACACAATGCTTTACCCATTGAGCTACAGGCGCGTTTGAGCTTTACTATCTAGTTGTGAATGTCTTTCTCTCTCTGTTCCAGGACTCTGGGCATCCGTGCACAGCAAACGATCCGGATAGCTGCCTCACTCCTGTCTCGCCCCAGCATTTTATAGACCTCTTCAAGTTCTGAACTTCAGATGGGTCTCGGACCTCTCACCTCACCATCTTCTCAAAACATCTGAGAACATCTGACCGGGACTGTTAGGATTAAACCCCCAAATCCAGCTCTTTTTCCTCTCTGTGTAGGAACAAATTCCGTTTATTTTCCGTTCTATTTGGACTGCAGTTTGTGCTTAGAAACCATGAGACTTTTCTCAAATGCATTTTCTCTTTCTCATCCCAACTTTAAGGGCTCATAGAGAAGATGCCACAATGTTGTGTTTTGTTTACTTGTTGTTTACTCAGATTATTAATTGTTTTCTCGAGCACAGAATAATGGGAGATGAACAGCAAAAAGGAGATGGAGATGTTGTTCGTTAAAACAGAAAAAGGGATCAAAATGAAAAAGTGTGAGAGTTCCAAGCATATGTTTTGTTGTCCTAGGGCATATTTTTGTTTTTGTATTAGTAGAATGTACATCAGATGTAGATGTTATTTAATGTTAACGTGAGATCTTGTTGTTTCATTGTGCTGTGCGTGTATTATATAAATATATATATATGATGCATTGACACTAAAACGCACATTTGCATTGTCTTTGCCACACAAAATGACTTTATACGATACACTTTTGTCCAGTCTGTCATGAGGAAAAATACAATGTAAGTGTTGCTATTTATAAACAAATGTATTTTATATCTTTTCTCTGACCTTTGTAACATTCCTCAACTTTTCCAGTAATATAAATGGTGTTGAAATGATTGTAGAATGTGTTTGGTACTCAAGCCTTTACAAGAAACATGATTACCTTGGGATTAAAGAAGCTTTTGGGAAAAACATCCTGTGTTTGAGTTTTAACCTTGAGCACAGAATGATACTTTGAAAGAAACAGACCTGAGAATGAGGTTTAGCTTTTATTCAGATTCACAGAAAAAAATCTTTAACCTAAAACTACAACAGCTTAATTTCCTCATTAAATCTTACAAATCTTTCAGTAGTAAAAGATAATATCACAACAAAAGACAAACACTCATGTAAGGCCCAAAATGGAGGGAAACTCAAACTTGTAGTTACTTTTCAAAATCTATTTGTTACAATGACAACAGCAGCAAACCCATTTAAAAAAACATGTCTATCAAATTAAAAGTTTTACAGGCAATTTATTTGGCAACAGCAAAGTTTTGCGACTTGTAGAAGGTGATTGTCATTTTCTTCACGTTTAGAAATGTAACTGGCCAACATCTCAAAGTCATTCAGCTGTTCCTGTGATCACATTATTCTGGTCGCTTTAAAACAATATAACCAAGACAACAGGACATGTTGAGGCACAGAAATAATAAAACCAGATGTACTTTTAATAAGGTTTAAAAGGGGGTTTGTATAAATCTGTAAATCTGCATAATGCAAAATAAAGTCAATTCAACCTCATTTGATACATTTTGAAACTAACTCAAAGTTAGTCTAGTTCAGGTATGTTTGATCACAGCTGTAAATAAACCGGATGTCGATCTTCTGTAACAAAACTGAGAACCTTCATGTATAATTCAAAAATGTTTCTCTCCACACAATCATCTTTTCAGCCGGGAAAGTTCACTGAATATTTTTGTTGGCACAATCAATATATTTGGAATTACAGCGGTAAGACATTTGCATAGAGTAAAATATACACAGTACAATATGATTGTGTAGCTTTTGTCCCAAATCAGCAGGAATACATGCTTATCTGATCACAGGCATCTCACTTTAACACTTTAGCTAAATAACAGAATAAATTAATCACTGAACTTTACAATCACTGTGACCACAGACCCTCTTCAGGAGTGAAAATGGAGATGTGGGGGGTATTGCAACTTTTGGCAGTTGTATATCCAGCGATTTTTCTTTTAACGTTTGCAAACATTTTTAACAGAATGTAACAGTGAAATTAATCATCGACAGACTCTCAGAATAGGACAGAATAGGCACTTTTGGTCCAATGACCCTACATAGCACAAAAAAGGGCTGCGTCCTATTTATTTTGGAACCGAAGGGTGTCCAATCAGAACTGGTACACAGTGGGTGTGGCGTTTCTCACAAACGTATAAACTAAGGCGAGGCGTTCATCATTTAATCAAGCCCCTCCCACGTGCTCTCTGATAGGCCTGCAGGGCTTCGTCGACGGACGGCGGCTAATTTATCGCGAGCGCGAGCTGCCCACTGGGCGGGGCCTCCCGTATGCGACTCGCTAGTCAGGCTAGCGTAGCGAGATGAGTCCTCCTCCAAACCCAACCCCATCCAAGAGGGCAAAGCCAGAGAGTGTGGGAGAGACAGAGAAAGAGGAGAAGAGAGCGGCGAGGAGTCAGTCTTCTTCTCCAACTCGCTATTTTCTTCCTCCGTTCTGTCACTGAGCTGTGGAGGGTCCCAGCCCTCCATCTTATCAATCTTTCTGGTGGGTGTGATTTGCTTCATCGTCATGGTGATGCTGTCCCACAAACAGTGGGCTTTGTGTTCTGATGGTACTTTGCTCTTTTCGTCCTCCCATCCTTTCTTAGCAGACCTGAGAGAGAAAGAGAGGGAGAATAATTCATAGTCTGAAATAGATGAAGATTTTTATACATGTCATATAAATTATGTTATATTTTTGTACATAATGATGCCATAATTGTACATAATGATAATATAATGCTGCCCCAAAAAGGTCTCATTTAAAATAACTTTGGAAAAAACGACTGATTTCTCTTCAGATACATGCAGTATATGTACAAATGAAACAGACCAGTGAGTCAATTTTAAAGAAAGTCTTTATTTTCTAAATATACACAGGGCCAAATGTGCCCATATAGTTAAGGCACCAAAATGTTCTATCCAAAATTTCTTGGCGCACATACTGTAAATAAATGAAACTCCCAAAAAAGCAGACACTGAAATAATCTCTGTTTATATCTTGATATTTATTGAGTTGAAAGGGTGCAAGGCATGCGATCTGTTATGCTGTCTGGCCAGGCTGAGATCAGGGTGTGTTGTCAACAACACACTTGACGGCTAAATTGCTTATTTAGTTTTACACACATATATCTGTTATGTATGAATAAATCATTTGGGTGTTTATTTAACCCAAGTGTTTACAAACTGAATCTGTGAATGTTGCTTAATTTGCTTGCAAAACAAACAAACGCTTTGTTTGTTTGAGCAGCTCAATGTGTCAATTTCTGCCTCATTCAATAGCAGGAGTTTCTGTTTGTTTGTCCAGATAAAGTAAAACAAGGACAGAGTCCAGATTATTATTTCTGTTTAGAATTGACACAAAGGCAAAGACAAAACAATTATTTGTGCTCCTTTAAACTGACCCAATGACATTTTTTCAATGAGAAATATTGTTGATATAACATTTAATATGCCCTATCTGAAAAACATTGTATCCTATTTTAAGAATCATTTATGCACAAACATCTGACAAACAAACAAAATATCAGATTGTCGCCGTAATCTAACAACATACTGTCATTATTTCAGTCTTTGTTCAGCGGTTTACAAAACATTCAACAGCTTTTAAAGTCTGAGTAAGTAAAGTGTGTCTCACCCTCTTCTGGGAGACGGACTGACTCCTGTCAGTAAGATGTGTTCATCATCTTGAGGCGGGAACAGCTTCTTATCTCCTCGTTCTCGCTTCGCTTTCACTTTCTTCAGCTTTAAATCCTGCAAAAGATCCAGAACGGATTCACACAGAAGCACAACTAAAGGATTCACACTGGATTACTGTACAGCTTTTGTAGCGGCTCACAATTTTAGTTTGTAAGAACGTTTCCCTAATGTTTCATTAGGTAACAAAAACATAACATGTTATTTATTTTATAACATGTAAAGTTCTGGGAATGTTTAATACGTTTCACTTAGGAAATACCTAAGTGAAATAAGAAATAACATTTTTAATATATGTTACGCATAACATTAAAAAATTCTACTAACGTTACTACAACAACATTGTTTGATAACCTTGAGAGCCCTTTAGCAACATTAGCTAACATTCTGAGAACATTCTGTTAGCTGAGGTGTGGTAGAGAAAGATGACTTAAGGGTTAGATCACCAAACATTGAGGAATCCAGGAATGAGACGGCATCACAGGAAAAACAGGAAAGGCCTGTGATAATTACAGTAGGGCAGAGGGACGGATATCTGAGTGTGTGTGTGTGTGTGTGTGTGTGACATTCCTTCATATTCTCTCCTGCCTGCTTCAGTGTGACCCTCAGGATTTTAAATACCGGCCCGGCTTTGCAGCTTATTATATAAAACAAAACCTTTGGCACAATTTCTCGCACCCTTTCATAAGTCTTTCATTCTGTCTGGTCTGAATTCTATAGCAGCTCCTTCCCTTCATTCTTAGCTGTGAGAGTCAAAAAGCTAATTTCACCAAATCTCATAAAAAAATGTGCAGGTCATATTTCATTACAAAAGATTAAAACAAAAGAATTACCTACAGAATAATGTTTTTAAAATGCAGTATTAAAAATAGGGCCTAACTGAATTATGATCAAAAGATTAGTATTACTACAGTTTCTGTTTTTCTAAAATTATTTAAAATAAGACAAAATAAGCAGTAACATCAAAAAGCAGAAATAAGCAGAAACAGATAAAAGCACATGGGTACATTTATTTGACTCCCTGCTTTGTTTTTAAACCGAAGACCTTGTGCACAGTCCCCCTGTGTCTCAATACATGCCACCCATTCATGCACACTTGCACATGAACGCTTGGGGTGTTTTTTTACGAGAGGTAGCGCATGATGAGTATTAATGAGTATTAGAACGCATCAGTCACTCTCTGTGATAAACAGACTTCAAGAATGCACTCGTTTCTGACCCGTCTCTGACCCCAAATAAAGTCAGAACGCTGCATACTTCCCCGCCTGTGTCTTAATCTGTCATGTTCTCCCTCTTCAGTCGGTTAGCTAAAACAAGCTGCAGAAATAAACAACTGCTAGCATGATCTGAAGTTCTTGTCACGGCTGGAGGAGGACAGCAGAACCGGGGAGGTGGACTAGCAGTGTCTTTAAAAAGATTCGTATTAGAAGTCATTCGTCATAAATGGTCATGCAACTAAAGTATAACTGAAAAAAGCTTAGTGACAATGCAAGTGGGAAACAAGATACAGAAAAATACACTATAAATACACCACGACCCAACATGAAATGTTAGCTGTCCCAGAACAGTTCTGGTATTGTCCAGACTGTTATAAAAGAATGATCCTCTCTGCACCATCTAACAGCTTATACACACACACATTCACAAAGAAATTGTAGCAGCTTAAGAAAACATAGCAACACACTGTTTAATATCAAACTTCTGTGTCATCTCTCATTGTGTTGCTGCAGTGAATTTGCAGTGAACTGCTGCAGTGAACAAATGTAAGCATTTCTATTGAAACGTAGTCACAATGTGTGTGTGTGTGTTTACCTTTGTTGAGGGACTCAGAACTTCCTCCGTTCTCTTCGAGTCTTTATCCTGAAAAGCAAAGGCCAAGAAGCACAAAACAATGAGAACACACACACACACACTTAAAACTCGTCAATCTATACAAACGCACACACTCACACAAATATGCAGGGAATATTTTTAGCTCACTAATGTAAACAAAGTTGTGCCGATTTGTGGATGGCCTTGGAAACGATTGTGTAGTCTTGGTTACAGACACACACAGTCATAATACAGACAAAAACAGACAGCAAAGCATGAATTCTCATAATAATAATTATTATAATATAAAGCATTTTATTTAGGGCCACCCTAGATCACTTTACAGGAAGCAAAAGGCAACAGAAAGAATTAAAAAAATAAAGAAACAAATCCCATTAGCATCACAATATAACAACAACACTCAAAGTATATACTCAAGATATATATTTTTTAATATCTGACCATTAGATTCAGGACAGATGCTAAGAGACTAACAGGAGCAGCCAGAAGTCTGATCACTGTTTTATGTTCATTATCAGTTCTGAGGTGGTATCAGATCATTGACCAATCACAATTGCCCTGAGATTTAGCTTCCTGTGAGTGGTTTGACCTCTTCCCCTTCCTTCCTGCCCCACCTGTACTACCATCTACCTCAGTTCCTCAATGCCCACTGCTAAGTTTAGAAAATACCACATTAACTCCTTCTAACTGAAGCTGACTAGCTAAACTCAATGTTACTCAATGCATTCTGGGATACAATGATCCAGTTTGCTCTCTTATATATTGCACATTTTGCCAATTGTAGTAGTCGATAAGAATATTCCATGCACACAATAAATTAACATACTATGTGCAGTATGCTTAGTATATACTGCATAAACAGATAAAGTAGTATGCTTGTATAGTACTGGAACGCACCCCAGCACCTCACCTTACCAAAGCCCTTGGCCTGATTATAGTGAGAATACTCCAGAGTGTTCATTTATAATGACAAAAGCTCAGAAGTTAAATACTTTGGGTATTTTAAGTGCTTTACCCTCTGGACTCAGATCATATCACTCATAAGGGCACATAAACCCTTCATATGATGTGCAGTTAAAATCTAACCGTAATGTCAACAAGACTGTACCTCTAAAATAATGATGTTTACCTTCTGGTAACCTGGTGTTGTTTATAATAATCAACACTCATAAAACACACGACATAAACCGCCGTCATAAACATTCTGACATTCATCTATAATTTATGAGATGAGAGTTTCAACTCTCCACAAACTATGAGGTCCAGGAAGAGATTTGAAGCTGCATGTTTAGGGTTCATTGTCCTCCGATGTTGGCTTCCTGCTTAACATACCAAGTTCTGGGTGAACGAACTTCCCAGCAGATCTCACTAAATTATCCCTTTGTAGAACGAACAGACATTCTTTGCTCTCCAATCTCAAACACCCACAACCGCATGAAGCTCTGAGATGAACATCTTCTGGATACAGCTGTGAGTCTCACTGGTTACCATTTTTTAGACCTGGTACTATGGTAACATCATTGGTTTTGGAAATCAACCAACCTGGATACCTTGGCATTCTTTGTGCTAATGGTAATACTAAACCAAGCATATGACCAAGTCTCCAAACAGTGAAGAGTGGCCTAAAAGTTTGGTTTATAAGCAAGACTTATCTGCATTGAACTGTTGCTTATTGTCATATACTTTATTGTCATATACTTTATTGTCATATACTTTATTGTCCTATACTTGTTTTGTCCTATAATTGTTCCATAATGTCATTTCTTAAAATAATAACTTCTTACACTTATACTTTTAAATACCTTTATACTTGTTATACATAAAAACTCATTGGACTAAACTTAGTGGTCCATAATAAAGTTTTTCTTAACTATTCATCATGGTCTCACACAACCATTGCCTAGATCTCATACTGTAATATATAACATTTTGTAATATTTGCACATATTTTTATTATCACACTATTTTATTCACATACGATTTTTTTTCGTATTATCATTGAACAGACGATCTGGAGTTTAAGACATCCCACCCACCTTCCTCCACGACACGTCGTCTTCCTCCGACGCTTCATCGACCAAAACTTTACTCTTGCTTTTCTTAAACATGACGTTCGTCAGACAACACGGTTAATCCGAGCCCATGGGATGCCAGGAAAAGGCTCTTCGTGAGCGGATCCCGGGAAAAGCGCCGGTGATTCCCGAATCAGAACAATAACCCGCCTGTAAGTTCCTGCCCTTCCCTCCCGGAGAGCCACGACACCCCACACGCGCACTTCCCTGCGTCCCAATATCTTCCCTCTCGTCGGAGGAAGACTGTGGGATGAAGCACCTGGACCGCCGCTCCTCCCATCACGGATCCTATTGCTGCTGCCTGGATGGTTGTTATGGCAACGTGGGCGGGGCGATCTCCCCCCAGGACCCTCCCACCCGGACAGGAGGTCTTTTCCACAACATGGCCAAACGTGTCTTTGGGTTACATGCAGGGTTTGGGTGGCATGCAAAGCTGCACACAGAAGGAATATTTTAAGTCTTTTTAAGCCACAGTGATTTTTAAGTCACATCTGGTTGATATTGTATTGGGGGAAATTTAAGACCCTTTCTGGTTGCCAAACTTAGTGGAACGTGTCCATCTTGTACATCAAAAACGTAATAATTTGTAAATGGATAATGAAATGATTTTTAAACAATTGCATAGTTAAGAAACGTTTGTATAATGTTTGACTAACCAAGCAATAACGCTAATGCAACCTTTAAAAAACCTGACATTAGCTGGGTTACAGAGTTACACCGCCTGTGTCACAACTGATGTCAAACCGGTTCAGAACTGGAACGTAATGAATGGTGACAGTGAGGGCTGCTGGAAAGCGGGTCGATTAATTTAAAGATGGACGTATAATCTGCTTTAAATGGCTGTCAGGAGATGTTTCATCAATCCTCTCCACTCAACACACTCTGTGTTCATAGATTCTCTCCACAGAACAGAACAGACTGACCTTATCTGAGGTGAATACTAAAAGAGTCATCAGACTGTATTTTCATACAGGTACAGTATGTTTACTGTAAATAAGTGAACACGGAAACCATATTTGAACCAGGTTTACCTGTATTAACCACCTCCCTTTTAAATAATAATGTATAAAACATAACTTAGTTTGATCCATTGAGGAAATAAAAAACAAGCAGTTTTTCCCAATAGGATAAATGCCCCCTTTCACTGGCCACTTTGTTTACTCTCGTTTGATGGAAAGTGCGGTTTACGTAATGTTTTAACATCATTTATGAAACTACAGCTTATTGGGACCATAACAAAAAACTCACTGTTCATTTTTAAATCTCCGGTACACGCCTGCAGCTGGGATGTAAGATTGTGTGATCGGTGCATTCTGTCTCCATCTGATGATACCACCACTATTCTCTCTTTCTTACCAACACACACACTTTTTTGTTTACAGTCACATACAGTAAACGGGTGAAAAACCGATTATGTTTAATGATGGGAAAGCAAACATCATTAGACTGGTATTTATGAATGTTGCAGTCGACTGAGCTAAATGTCACAGGAATGAATTGTGAACTGTACCCGGTTATTTGGTCCATCAATGTAGGTGTTTGTGTGGTTGTTTAAATAGGAAGTCATTCAGACAGGTTAGTTCTGGTGAGGATTTGTGGAGCTTAGTTTCCAAACTGGGTCAGACTGTTTGCCACATACTAAAGACCACAGGTGACTGTCTGGAGGCACAAAACAACACAACTATATTTTCTTTCTTCAACTCTATCTATCTAGTATATACAGAATCAATATATCTATTATAGTTAATATACATACAGTATATATATACATGTACATGCACACACAAACATATATATTATTAGTTTAAAATAAAAACATCACTTACACATTTTCATCTTAAATATAATCATTTATTACTCATTAATCATTACACCATTAAAACAATAACATTCATTACAATCATGTGCTTTTAATACAAAAAACACACATCTGCTTCCATGACCAAATCCGTTATAATTGTAAATTGGATTTTTAAAGCTGATCACAGTAAATGCTCCATGCTAACAAACTGCAGATAATTGGTGACACGCTTGTTCACACCGAGTGTCTCGTCTGTTTGCTGCTCAGGGCTCTAAATAAAGGTGTTTGACCTTCCATCAGCAGCTGTAATTGGCTGAGAAGCAGATCAAGCCATTTTAGAAACTTAAGCCCCTCCTCCTTAACATACATGGCTGTGATGTCATGAGACCATTACATGAATCCACATCGGTCTCATTTCATTCAGAAAAACAATCATATTTCACTGTCGGTGAGACAATCACATTTAATTTAAACACCACTGTTTTAAACAATCTTTAAGCTACACGCTGATTTAAGGAGAGTTTCTAACAGGTCAGTGTTTGCATTGGGCATTTAGATGTGACATGCTAATGTCTGTTTCCTGGGTGACACTAAGGTTTGCAGGCCAGAGTGTCTAGCCAGGACTTTAAGACAGACGGGTGCAAAGTTCTGTACGTCCCTGAGTGTTAAATCTTCAAAAGCCCATTAAAGAAAACACTGTCCTACTCTCAAGAGCTAAAGATTTATATATAGTGCAATTATATATATGCAAATATTTGCAGTTTATGTACATGTGTAACACAAATATACATTATATATACATTTCAAAATACATTCAAACAAACAGAATTGCACAGAATAATCTGTACATGGGAATTCCAATACAGTTTTAAAGCAAACATGTACAGTACATGTACAGTATGTGTACAGTATATAATGTACTTGTGCAAAAAACATGTCAGTTCCTTATATTAGCATTAAACGAAAGCAACTAGCACACATTTACGTACAATTAAACAATTTTACAAACAATTTTTACATTTTCTAATAAGAGAAAAACACTTCAAATACAAATGCTGCAAACAGAATAACTCAAAATAAATACAAAGAGCAACTGCTTATCCTTGATCAATATTAAATGCTCTGTGTCTTTAAATGACGTGGTTCTGTCTTGTGAGAAACAGTGACTCATAGATATCAACATGACCTTCTGAAACAGACCTATTTATTGACTGGTCTGAAAGAATTACTTTAAGTAATCAATAAAAGATGAAGTCATACATCATATTAATGTTTGCCTTGTGATATTAAATTCACCAGCGTTGCTAAACCGACGGCTTTCAGTGGACAAGCCTCATATATTAGATATTGACTGATGTTACAGTAAGGTTACAAATAAAGTAAATAAAGGTCCTGAAAGGTTCTTTACAGTATTGGCCTACAAGAACAATTTTTTGGTTCCCAGAGAAAGCAAAAAACATTTCTTTCTTAGTCTAAAGAACCTTTTTTTCACTACAAAGATCTATTTTGTGAAACAGAAAGGTTCTTTATGGAACCATACAGCCACGAATTGGTTCTTCTATGATGTTGTGAACAAAACAAACGCTGTAGGTAATGATGTCACAGGTGTGATCTCTTTAATATCTCTTTAATTATTTCTCCTAGACAGCAATGAGATTAAATGGAGAGTAAACAGAAACTTTTTATTTGGTCAATATTATTTAAGATTTCACTATGAATCAAATTTACCCAAACCCACATAATTT
>JBAJNP010002818.1:0-44656 GCA_036877545.1 Yasuhikotakia modesta | reverse complement strand
GTTTGAGACGCATGACTTCAAGTGTCGAGATGGTGTGACGCTCTCGTGACTCTTTATGCTTAAACTGTGGAAAGTCTTTGTGGAGTCGCATAGCTGCATTAATTACAGCGCGTGCTTTAGCAAACTCACAAGAATCTGAACACACACAACAGCACAACATCACAGCCTGTTAGAATATGGAGCTACAGATTGTTTAGTCCTGTTTTAATAAAGTATTTTTAAAATATATAACTTATTATATATGTTATACATGTGTATTACATACAGAAACTAGGTAAAAAGGTGCAATACATGTAAATTTTGCTGTATTATTTAATAAACACCTTTTTTTCAAAACACATTTTTGCTTCATATCATCTTACACAAACATTTAAATCTTTAGGCCAGTTTATTTTTCATGTTCTGTAAATACATGCTGTGGTTATTTGGTAAAAAACACAACGCAATATTATACTGCACTATTTTAAAACAACAGAATGTTTTACAGTCTGTCACTTAACTTAAACTTTATTGAAACAGCGTGTGGGATTCAAACCCATGGCTTTGGCCATACGCTAGGCCACACCCACTAAACATGCCTGTTGCAGTAATTGTTTGTCTTCTTACCCCTTCAGCAGGAAAATGATCCAGCTGTGTCTCTTCCTCCTCCACTGCAGGGACCGAACGGGCCAGACTGGCACTCAGCGCTGACAGTTTCTGCAGACAGTCAGTCACTGACATCAGCATTCACAACACACAGATGATAACACAGGTGAAGGAATGAGCCGGTACCTCTGTATAGCTTTCTGAATCCAGCGCGTAATCCTCCTCAGACTCTGACTTGAGACCGAGTTCTCCTTGACCGTCAAGCTAAAAACCATTAACAAGAAGAGATTCAATTCTTCTGCATGAAAACTCACAGGATTGAGCTACAGACCTGTGATGTGCTACTGGGCGTTACCTTAGGTGGGTAGACGAGGTTCAGCGTCTCATACAGACGGAAATTGACAAAACCCAGGAGTGTTGTGTAAAGTTCTGTAAATGTGGCCATAACTCTGTAGTCCACATCTGTAGGGTGCTGGAGGGAGTTTATTTGGTTTAATTTTGGTATAAGGTTATCATGAGGTAAAAAAACTTAATTTAATAGAAGACAATACAACTGAACTGGCATTCACTGGACTAGCCGGTGACCTAGTGCTCAAAATATTTAAAAAGACTTAATACTCACATCATGAGCAAACTGATACGGTACAATCCAAGTGACAGTTTGTCCCAGCACCTCTGCCTGATAATAAATCCCCTTAATTGACAGAAAAACCTGAGTGGAAAACAACATTTAATTATGTTTAGCATAATACAGTATTCATTTAACTCTATTTGGGAAACAAATATTAAATTATGTAAATACACAGTAGCAACTGCAAAATTTAATATTTAGGTACATTAATAACATTAATAATGTTTAATTGTTTGTTAACAGCTCTGAAATACGGCGCTTTTATAAGACAGGTACTCCCTGGAGTGGTCAGACTGAGTCAAAGTAACTTTGGCATCTGAAAAGTATTCTGACTGAATTCTAATGTACAAGTAAGTTATATATAAATCAATGGTTCTGTTTTGACCCATTATTGTATTTAAAGTACCAGGTAGGTAAAAATTGAAAAACAATCTTTCAATTTGAGAAATTTATCATATATAACAATTTTTGTGGCGTGATAAAGACTGTATTATAGAATAAGGAGGTTGTAAACAGAGTGCACTTCTTAGTACCCTTCTTAGGGAGCGTGAGGAGATGATATAATTCATCCACTCAACACTCAGTCTCCGGCACAGCTGAATGGTCTGAACGTGGCATTTTCCCGTGCGGGCGAACGTGGAGAACAGGAAGCACATCGACAGAGAGTCGTCTACATCTCGCAGAGCGTCGATGAACGTGGGATACCTGATAACAACAACTTATTTCAGAAACGCTACAGGAGAAGATGGACCAATCCAGATGCTCAACAAGTCCCGCCTATCACCAAAAAATGTATTTGACATGTTGCAGCAAAGTCTTGTTGTTAGTTAAAATGATTTAGCGTATTGCAGCATAACTGAATTTGACTTCTACTACACATGATCTTTCCAAAACAACACAGCCTCACTGTGTTAGGAAACTGGAGTAAGTACAAGTCTGGGTCCGGTCTCACATCTTACAATACAGTCACAACATCAGATCAGAAGACAATTACAGTATCATATTTCTCACGTGGCTTTTAGGAGTCCTCATAACCCAATATCCGTTTTGGACAAGGATCAGAAGGATCTGCCTGTATCATACCAGTGTTTAGACACAAATAAACAGTTGCTTATCACATAACTTTGTCTAGACACGCCGATGAAAAGAGTTACATGTATATATGGGAATGGGCCGGCGTGAAAAAGAGAGCCCCCTGCTGGCCGAGTCCGGACTCACCTCTCCTTAATGATGTGGTCTAGTTTGTAGCTAGGCTTGTTCCCCCGAAGTCGATCCGCTGCACTCCACTCGGCCTTGCCGTACGCCTTACGCAGTTTTCTCACAAAAATCTGTGCGCAAAAATATGCGTCAAAAACACGACACGCATCACTGTAAATAATGGCGACGGATGCGGTTCTCACCTTATACTCCCTGAACTTGCCGACGATGGGCTCGTGCAGCAGGAAGCGGATGTCTTTCAGCAGGTAGTAAGTTCTCGGGGCCGTCGAGCCCTTGTTGACTTTCTTCTTGTGCTTTGGTTCATGAGGATAGATTCCTTTCAGTATGCATAACCGCCTAAAACAATACATTAATTCATTATTACACATACATTACATACGCATGTACATAATTTACCTAATACATGCACAGTGGAAAATAATTCATTGCACATGGAAGTGTATATAATATATATAATATACATATAATGCATATGTGTACGTGTGTGTGTGTGTACACAAACGCGCATGCATGAATGAACGCATGCATATATATATCCACATCACTGACACATATATAGCGTATAACATTGCATAAAAGATGCGCTGCATGTATGACTGTTATAGATCCACAGATTGAAACACAGAGTAAAGCCAACAGTTTGGGTGATGCCTTTACCCAACCTGAAATCTGGCAGACTCAGGCTCAGCTTCTTGCGGGCTCTGTTCCTGGTGATGTAGTTAGTGGCTGATCCGCTCTCATACTACGATGGGAAATGACAGTTACGATACGTTTCGACATTGAGGGCCAAACAAATGTTTTATAAATCTAAAAGAACACGCACATACACGATAACATAAACACATAACAGCAAATTATAAATAAAATACACAAAAGAATCAATACGAAAATAAAAACAATATAAAAGTGATGCAGTACGAGTAGTGATCAAGTGTGCGAAGTGTCAAGTATTCATTTTTAGTGTAAAGTGTTAGTGTTTATAACATCTATAATGAATAGTCCTATACAGTATAAAGGACAATTTAGCGTGTAGAAGTTTACAGCTAACGTAGTGATCTGGCCATTTAAAGACGCTCACAGAAATTGGTATCGTTTATTAACACATGGGCCCTACGTTGACAAAAAAAGTTCACGTATTAACTGTGTTCCGGAACACTAACATACCTTCTTCTTCTGTAGACCGCCCATTACAGCGAAGTTTGTTGTTTCTTACTCGACGAAACTTACAAATTGAAGCCTGTTTAAACGTTTACTACGTTAATACGTCTCCGATCACACGCCGTACGAACGCGCTGCTTCCGAACACACGTGTTTTGTGTGACGTCATCCGCGGAGACCGTAGGACCCACGTGTCTTGGTGCCTGAGCGCATGCCTGCATAAAAACATACATCTGCAGCGTCTACGTATTTAAGTGAGAATTGTGCCCTTAAAGCGATCATATAGGTCTGAATGATTTATTTAGGTGTAGTTTGCTAAGAACATCATAAAGCAACTTAGAAACATTACTTACTTGTCCCACCGATTACTTACTTGTCCCACAGCAACAGCAACTGGTTTAAATGGCCTACACTTAATAAAACATATCCTTCTGTTCATTTAGAAATGTTTTATTGGTGGAATATTTTATCAAATACAATTTGATAGTCTTGGTCAAAATGAGAGATTTTTTTATGAGCCTAATAATGAAACTAATAATAATTTGTACCAGTTTGTTTTGTTTATGTTAAATTACTGTAATAATTTAAATAGCAATATCATTTAATTTGTTTATATTTCAATATATAGAGTACATAATGCAGTGTATATTTGTTGCCTCTAATATGTGTGTATGTGTGTGTGTGTGTGTGTGTGTGTGTGTGTGTGTGTGTTACGTAATAAATTAAACTGAGATACTGTACAATACAGACTGTATAGTTTCATAGGCTTTAGTTAATATTTAATTAAAATTATTTGATTGTAAAACTGTCTCGCAGAGATAAATAATTGTTCTTTTCTGTCTGTAGAAACAGGAAATGGACATGAACAAGACAGACAATTCATTGCTTATCACTACAGCATCACAGTCAGATTATGAGAGAGAGAGAGATGAGAGAGAGAGAGAGAGAGAGAGAGAGATGCAAAACAAAAGAGGGTGTCAACAGTGGTGAAGCTCAGAACATACGTCTGTGGGAAAAGTGAGGATGGGATTTCTGGAGTGCCTCAAAGACTTTTTTCTGGGATTTTGGGACTATGAGACCCCAAAGGTTATGGTAGTTAAGGACAGGAAGCTGGGAGTGATTTACCGAGCCGTGCAGTTCCTGGTCATCACATACTTTATTTGGTAAGATTATTGTTTCAGTGCTTTTATCTTATAACTTTATAAGTCAGTTTTTAAATAAGGTGTTTTAAATTGATCTGGCTTTAAAATGATCTGGTTTATTTGTTTCCTGGGATTAAACAATCCTTATCTTTTGTTAAGGTAAATGCACTCATTCAAATTGTGAATTGTGAAAATGCATTATTGTAAATAAATATGGCCATTGTCAGTGAAGTATGGCTGTGGACTTTGTGGCCATTTCATAACAATTGCATTAAAATATGAAACCAGTTATATCATTTCATAATCTCTGTCTCTCTGATAGTACCGTACAAACCATTGAAATGTTAAGCTGTTTGTCCTGGACTGCTCCAACAACACTTGTAGGAAAGGAATGCTTTGAAAGTTACAATACACATAAAGCAGTGATATAAGCGATTATATATCAGCAATAGACTTTGCAAATAAATTCTGACACAAACACACTGGCTGTTGTAGTATTTTACTTTTAACAAATATAAATCCCAAATAACATGGTTGATATTTCTTACATTTTGAATTTTCATTTTCTATTCAACCTTTCTGAATGTTTTCTGTGTCATTTATGTGCTATTCTGTGTTATTAATCATTGATCGGACTTCTGGTGTATTCTAGACAACAGTTATGCTTAGAATAATAATAACCAAATTTTAATTTTTAAGAGAACTTTTCTATTAAGTCTTGTGCATATAATATATAATGTATAATTCTATATTATTGTATAATGTATAATTGCATATTTTATCCACGCAGGTATGTATTTATCAGTCAGAAAGCATATCAGGAGACGGAGGATCGTCCAGATAGCTCAGTCTACACTGAGATGAGAGGTGTGGCCAGGCTGGGCGACAATGTTCAGGACACAACAGAATATGCCAGACCCTCTGAGGTAAGGAATAATATTTATGTGTCCTAGTGTTTTAACATTTCATGGGTCCCCAAATAAATTAAAATGATACAGTTGAAATGAAAACTGGTAAGTATTTCAACCTCTGTTAAAAGTGATAACATGCAGATTGTACATTACAATTGACTTTTGCTGCTCCTATAACTACATATACAAACATTACAGCTTTTATATTAAATCACAGACTCATTCAACCTGTTGAGATGTTATTGCGTGAAGCACATTTTTAGGTTACCTGAGCAACTTGTACTTGTGTATTTTCTTGCTAGATTACAGTATGTATTTTTGCATGGGTGGAATAGCGATGAAATGATTGCAAAACCACATCCTTTACATCATTTTTGTGCAGGGTGGTGATGTCATCAGCACAATACTTAGAAGAGTGGTGACAACTGACCAGAGGCAGGGCACCTGCGCTGAGGTGAGTGAGATTCAGAAACATCTGTGTATCAGTTAAATTAGACACTCAGTTTGTTATTTGTCAGAGCTAGAAAGCTTTCTTGACTCTGTCTCGTCTTTTCCAGTATTATGCAGTTCGTCATGCGAAATGCACCAAAGATTCTGACTGCCTTCAAGGAGAAATCATCTCCGATGGTCACGGTGAGGTTTCTCAGAAGTTCTTTAAAAGTTATCAAAAACATTCTTGCAAATTACAATAGCCATTAAGTATCTTTAATATTTAATCAAATGTTTACACAATGTCTGAAAAGAATTCAAAATTGTTAACTGGGTTACTAGCAAACAAGGAAATATGTCCCTTAATACCACATTCAACAAACATGTTTCTCTATCACTGAGGTGTCAAAAAACTTTATTTACAAAATCAGCCAAACACAAGCAATGATTTATTTATATCAACCCTGTTTTGATCAGGGCAGAGAACAGGACGATGTGTGCCTTACTACAACTACACCTTCAAAACCTGTGAGATCAAAAGCTGGTGCCCCATTGAGGAACATGCTGGAGTCAGGTACTGTGGTTCTATTGATTCAATACAATAAACTGGACAAACGCACTGAAGGGTTTCTCTGTCTCCACAGGGAACCAGCTCTGAAACAGGCAGTTAATTTCACAGTCTTCATAAAGAACTCCATCCATTTCCCTAAATTTAAAGTTCTCAGGTTTGTTAATGACTTTCTGAACATTTCAGCACCTATTTTTGTATTATTAATGTCAGCGAGAATTAATTCTATATAAATTCTATAATACATTCTATAAGGTTCTTTACGTTCTGTGTGTTTAAAATGGCATACAATACAACTACAAATGGTATTAGAAATTCCTAAATACATTAAAATTTAAAAGTTAGTAACAATTTATATACTTTTTTTTATCTTAAGACATATATACTTACAGATGAGATTAGTTTAGTTTTTTACAAAAAGCTGAACTTTTTTAAAAAACAACTTTATTTTCAATAAATAGGTTTGACATTTTTAATCAATCAGTTAATACGTTTAATGACTTTATTATTAGTCTAAAATAAATGATAAATGTAACATTCAAGAACTGGCAGGTGTTCCGATTTCTGATTGGTTGTCGGTCATTCTGAAATCGTTCGTCATTTCAACTGCAGAGGAAACATCAAACACAACAAGCCAAAGAAACTTATGCGGTGCCATTATGACCCGGAAACCAACCCATACTGCCCTGTGTTCCGGCTCGGCTTCATTGCAGAACAGGCCCGGGAGAAATTCAGTGAACTATGCAGAACTGTATGTACAGCACAGCGCTTATGGTTTTAAAGCTAAACACAGATGTAAACATGTGTAATATAGTTGTGATGTGTTTTTTCAGGGTGGAATAATCGGAGTGTTTATTAACTGGAACTGTGACTTTGATCTGGACCCGTCTGAATGCGTTCCCACATATTCATTCAGACGGCTGGACATGAGGAAAGATATGCCCAGCTCTGGTTACTATTACAGGTAAACAGGTTCAAACCTCAGTAACTTAAATGCAAGTTGCTTTGGATAAAGTTGCATGTTAAATGCATAAATGAATTATTAGTAGTGTTATTACTTTAAAACACATGCACAAAAATACACATTCCATGGCCAAGTTTCTTTTTAATATACAGACACAATAAAACATAATAAAAAACACTGTATGATGTGTTGGTATTTCCCTTAAGTAGCATTTATGCCTTGATTGTGTATATTAAAAATTGTTAAAAGGGTGTGTCATATACTGTATATATATATATATATATATATATACTATTTATATCTATATATATACTGTATATAAGTTTTGCAGTCTATATCAGTATTTTTCTTTATGTTACCCTCAGGTTTGCTAAGTACTACAATAAGAACGGTGAAGAGTACAGAACGCTCATTAAAGCGTATGGGATCCGCCTGGATGTCATTGTACATGGACATGTAAGATCATACAGGAAGCACATTAATGTCCGATCGACACACTAACTGCCCATAAAGCTCATATTGAATCATGTCTTCACAGGCAGGAAGATTCAGTTTAATTCCAACCATCATTAACGCAGTCACGGCTATGACATCAGTAGGAATTGTAAGTTTTGGCTGAATGCATGTTGTGCATAAAGTGACAAATATGTAATATGTCCATTTCAAAACTTTGATGGCAGACATAGACAGCTCACAAATTGCATTATGGGAAGGGTTCTAAGGTTTCCTCGTGCAGAGTTGAAGTGGCTGTGATGTAAGGAGCCATTTGAAGGCCCCTAATGCTTCTGTTCTTCCTGAATCTGTGACCTTTGTCCTGATTGTCACTTCTAAACAAATCTGGGCTCAATTATGGGATGTCTGCTAGAAAATGGTCAACATGAAATGAAAGTGAAGAACTTTTTTTTGCAAAGTTTTTGTGCTACAGGGACTGCTTGATGTGGGTTTTGAATGTCAGCACCTACAGTTTAACATTGTTTTTTGTCCTCCAGTGCTCAATTATCTGTGACTGGATCATGCTGACGTTTATTGATAGAAATGAAGTTTTCAGTGAGATAAAGTTTGATGATGTAAGTATTTCAAGGTTTTTATGCATTCAGAAGATTTTGAATATATATTAATATATTTAATATATATAGATTTTTAATTTGTACAATTTTGTTTGTTTTCATCAGACCACTAAACAACACGGCCGGCCAACAACTAGCCTCACGCTTACAACCTTTGGCTCCACCCAGTCTGACCTCTCAGAGGGTGTGCCTTTATAAAGCCCCGCCTCCCACACCAAAACCTGGCCATGCAATGCCAAGATGAGTCAAGTGAAAAGATATTTTTACATTAAGGACACTGTCTGAGGAAATAGTACATGTAGACTAGTCACATACAGTACAACATGTCATATCCAAATTTAAGCTTCTGTCCTGCAATATGGTAAACAACATCTCTGTTAATCTAAGCTTCAATAATAAATACACCATTCTGCAGATGTACACCATGTGCATGTTAATTTTTATGAAACTATGAAAATAAATAAGTTCAAACTACTAAACTATTTGACTGATTCTTAGGTGGTGACAGAGACATAATGTGATCAATTCATCAGTTCCCTAAGCAGCTCTGTTCTGACAACATCATCCATCAAAGATCATCTGAGAGGGTTTCTCCAAAGAGAACCACTTAGCAGCGCTAACCTGATAACAAGAACTCCTGCGATATTGGTTCCAGTAATGAGATTTAGCGGAAGAGAGACGCAAATGCCCTAAATGTGATTAATACAAATGTATCGATTCTTGCAGCTCACACTTTTGAGGTTTATGGATGAGTCTTTAAGCAACGATAGAGGGGCGTTTTAAGACCTCATCGTCCCACAGGAAAGAAGTCTGAAATCGGAGGCTGTAAAAAAGAGACACTCACACTTCAAAGTAGGACTTTATAGGGGTTTGCCTGGACAACACAACAAACTCTTATTTCAGTACCTCACAATCTTTATTTTCACAAAAGGCAATATTTGCAGTTATTTGTTTGACATCGTGCATGATGTCGTAAGTGCTTGATGGCAAACAAGTGATTATGACATCAAGTAGTAACGCTAACAATGCTAACCAACCATTGGTCTAAACTTTCATTCAATCACTTGATACTTTGACGATTTGTAAAGCAAAAGGAAACATGCCAGGATGTAATCCTGTTTGAATGCTTTCATGTTTTGAATTGTATGTAACTGACACATTGTTTTATGCTATTTGTGACATAAATCTACAGACAATGTGGCGTCAGGGGCAATTTGATGGCAATCAAATCTTAATATTGTGGTGTGAGGACAAGTAAATAATCTCAATCCATTTTCTCAATAACTTAAATGGTACAGTCGACCCTAATTCCAGGAAAATTGCATCTACAAACCTACATTTTTCCCCACAGTAGATACAGAGTGATGGCTTAATCTGGGCCAAGCTGTGACACATTTACACTGTAAGTATTTGGCTGATGCTTTTATCCAAAATGACTTAAAACACATTAAAGTTATACATTTTATCAGCATGCGTTTCCTGGGATTTTAACTTTTCTTTTAGTTAAGATACAGGAATGGGAACAAGATGGTTTCTGTCTCATACACCAACTATCAAGTGTGGTTTTGGGTAATAAAATACAAATTTATTAAATGGCAATGCCAACTCTCAGAAATGGTTGCTGATATTAGACATGCACATGTCAGGTAAACTGGTTGCTGGTTAAGATTCAGTTACTGGTTACTAACACCAAACGCCTCATTCTAATAGAGTAAGAAAAAGCAAAATCAATATCCAAATGGACCGTTACCATAGTAACATTAATTGCAAACCACTTTGAGCAATAGCCGTTTCCCCTTACAGTAAATCCCTCTCATCATCGTTCAATTACTAACCATAATGATCAAAACTGGCTTTCATTCTGTAACTCTGGGAATAATGATGGAAAACCATTTGCAATAATGAATCCTTATACAAAGACATATTTATTAAGCACAAAAATATAAAAAGCGACACTTTCAGTTATTAATGTTGAGACATTACAGACATATTTTAGTCATTTTCCATTTTCAAGTCATTCCAAATGTATATATCAATAACATTTTTGTACTGTACACAAATTCAGGTTTATTTCGTACTATACAAGTGGTACAAACACATCCGGTGTCTCATAATTAAAATAATAAATCTATGTGTTCATACTAAGCACCCAGTCGATCGTCTCCAGCAGGAAGTTCATATTATAGTGAGCGGCGATATTTCTGAAGACTTCCACCTGCTCAGAGAAGCTCTTTACACACAGACAAAACAAACAAACAAACAAAACGTTAGCTGGGATATCACTTGACATTTAGCAATACAATTTTTGAACATAAAAAGCAGATCAGGTACCTTTGTGGTGAAGGTGAGTTTGAAATCTCCAGCACAGCTGCAGTACAGAGTCATGTTTGCTTCTTTCACTCCTTTGCATTTGTCACATTCCTATAAAGGGATGAAGATAATGACTTTCTGTTCAGGCTATGACTGCATTGACTGCATTAACAGTTATTTTGTGTCACAGCTATTGTTTCCAAACAGGTCCTGTGGTTTATGTTTTAAAGCCCTCGGTTGGAGCGCTCAAACAAACAGAAAGGTTTTTACATTTTTGCCTTAACTAACTGATAATCTTTGACTTCCTCACCAGGTCCTGTAGTGTGTAACTCATAAGTTTCTTCTGCATGGCCTCCACCAACGCCATTTCAATAGACTCGGTTTCATACTGGGCCTGACAGTTGGTACAGAACCACTGAGGAAGAACCGAACCATCCTACAAAAAGAACGAGAGACATTTACATGTAGTCCTTTAGCAGAAGCTTTTATCCAAACCACTTACAAATGAGAGAGCGTTTAACATTGCACCTGAAGAGCAGTTCTACAAGGTCTACAAAGCTACATTTACCCGTGAGGAAGCAAACAGTTGAACAGCACATGAAGACAACTGTTTTCTTGTTAACAGGGCTGGAAAGTTACTTCTTGACATGCCAACAAAGGCCTATAAAAACTTTCGAACACGGTAAGTGGCAAACATTCTCCATCATGTTCTTACCTGGGCCATGGCAGGATCTTTGCACAGGTCGAGGTCACGGCAGAAGTTACAGTGGTGGCAGATGACTTCAGGCAGGACGTAAGACTTGCAGGGGTCGCGGAACTGAGCATCCTCTGAGAATTCCCCAACGTCAACCAATCGCAAGAGGTCACGCTTCAGTTTGTTCACCTGGTTGACGATGTTGGCGTCCAGAGAAAGCACCTGGAAGTGATGTCAGAGAGAAACGTCAGACAGTTGTAGACTCTTCAGACACATAAGAACTGAGCCAGGTGTGAGGGATGTTACCTGGCAGACGTATTTAATGAACTCCAGCGCAGGGTTGTTGAGGGGCAGGTGAGATCCAGGAAGGACAGGAAACATCTCGGATGGGAGAGTGACGCTGCGGGTGCTCGACACTTTCTTCTGGATCTTCTGAGTGATGGTGAAGAAGTTCTGTGTGAGTTCACTTGACACGTACTCCTGAGAGAATGTGATCAAACCTGATGTGGCCACAGAGACAAGTGACAGTTTTCAGTTTTTACATTGGTGGTCATAGAAACATATTCTATAAAAGGCAAGGAAAACATATGTCAGGATTATTTAACAATTTACCAGGAAGCGCACTGACGTCTCCAGTGGCCTGCTGGGATACCTGGGAGCCGCCCCGCCTCTTTATGGGCGTGGCACCAGGGGCGTTCCTCCGAAGTTCCTGCCTCATGCTGTGATACACAGCAGCAATATAGGCTGCAAAAAATAGAAAACAATAACTTAAATGGAAGGAAAGACACTAAAGTTTAGCATATACTTTGCTTTTCCATCTGGAAATAAAAGGTTTCATTTTTGGGGTGAACATTTGCTTTAAAATTGTATTGAAGTATGTGTGAATAAAAATAAGATATAATGAATTATAAAAATGACTGAGAAGGGAAAAAATGAAGCACAAAAGGTTACCTGAGATGATCATAAGGAAGTATTTCTGACAGGACGCCGTCTGAGGAAGATACTGCATGATGTTCCAGTTACTTTCAATCAGGTCTTCAACATCATCTTCATCAGCATCATGTTCCTCATCCTCGCCTCTGTTTTCTTCATCATCTTCATCCTCACTTCCACCCTCCTCCGTTCCACTTTTCTTCTTATTATTGTCATCACCGTTCTAGGTTTGGTGTAAAACCACAAAAAGTTTAATGAAACATCTTTAATATTACAATTTATTTCTACATTTTTGACAGTTTTGAGGTGTCACCTCTCCATAGTGAAGACTAGAGGGCAGTTTTCCTTTCACTCCTCCATAATTAGCCGGATCCATCCACAGCAGAAACTCCCAACAGCGGGAGAAGGTGATGGAGAGAGAGTGAAAGATCTCCCGCGAGTGAATGCTAACAGACAGATGGAGGAATTATTCGTAGTTTTCTGATGCACCAGATTACAAGTGCAGATTTCTGTGAATATTTGCAAGATATCCATCTCTGTGTGTATTGACAAACAAAGTGGATCGGAATGATCACAACGCCATAAATCTCTCTCAGCCAATCAGCAAAAGGGGCCTATGCACTAGCTAGTTGTTACCCGCGTTGCATAGCTAGTTTGTTATTTTGAGGGTGGAGCAATAAAGGAAGGAGAGTGTTTATTTTGGTGTCAGATTTAAATCAAAAAAGTTTCTCAGAAATCGCTTCCAGTACCTTTAAAAAAGAGTGTTAAGTATGAATTATGAAACATAGGACATGATTTAACCTGTTAGTGATGTACTCCACATATGCGATGGCATCATTAATGCTTCGCTTCTTGGTGCAGAGAATGAGACGGTTGAAGTTTCCATAGATCACAGACGAGCCCAAACGCTTAAACTCCGCCACAAGCCTGAAGGGTTTCAAACAATGTGTGAAAAACACGAACAGATAAAACCAAGTGCAGAATATATTGACACTAGTTGAGAGAAGTTGAGATTTAACTACTACCAATCACAGTGGTTATAATGCTGCACCTGTTATTTGTCTTTCAGAACAATCTGAGGTGACAAACTGTATGAAAATAGATTTAATTAGACCACTGATATCATTTTAGCTGAATGTTTTTGTTAAAAATATTACTAATCGGTCATTAGTGTAAAACTAGGTACTGCACTTAAAACAGTTACAAGAGGTTTAACTTAAACAAATAGGAATCACATGGCATAAATATATAAAGACACAAACATGGCAGCTTCGTGAATCATCATAATGAAAGTTATGGAGGTTCTGTAAGCCACACTCACTGTAAGAATATCTTCTTCATCATGTTGAGAAGAGTGCGATGCAACGCTGGGTCATACAGCAGCGAACTGGGCGATCGCAGCCAACGGTAAAAATGCATCACCTGATTATCTGCGTAGACGTTATGAAACTGCGTGATCTCTCGAACCCAGCCGACGACCATGCTCTTCAGAATCCTGCATCACAGTTTACAGAAAACATTTAACAGGACCAGTTTAAAGAAGTCAGCGCGTGTGTATTTATGATGTTTTTTTTGACATACTCGTACCTGAACGTGTTGGAGCAGAGCGCGGTCTCATCATAGCTGGCCAGTGACGTCGCCCCCTGGTTCCCTGACATCATTTCTTCTAGTGATGCGTGCTGAATGACATCAAAGCTCACGCCCATGCTGGCTCCACCCTCCATGTCGTTAACATGCTGGGACTGCAGAATAGTATTGACAGCCAAGCTCTGAATATCCAGCTCCACACAGACTGAAAAAAACAGCAGAATCGAAGTCATTAATGACATGTTACATTAGGGTTTAATTTGTAAAAATTAGTTAACTACTTTATTAAGTACTTCACAATAATTTAGAAAGCATTTATACATCTTAATGTTTGTTAATTTGACCATTTACAAATACATTTTTAAAACTAAATGTATGCGTAAACATTATTTAATGCACAAACTAATGAAAGTATGAACCAACGACTGATTATCCATAATATTTACCCTAATCCTGATGCATAATAAATGCTATAAAAATATATTGTTCATTGTTAGTCCATGTTATCTAATGCCCTGACAAATATGTAAATAATATACAAATAAAGTGCATAAACCCAAAAAGAAAAACAAAAAGAGAATTTAATTTGAGAAGAAATAAAGAATTTAATTTGCCACATGAAATTTAACACATTTCCCCAATAGACCAGCCTGAATAATAAGGTGATGTTGCCACCCTCAACTGTCAGTACAGCGCTGCTGAACAGCACCCAGTCTCTGCATTCATCAGTGTACTCCACTGGTTCTGCTTACCTGTGGAATAGCAGCCATGGCTGTTGATCTCCATGGATCCCCTCTCGTCACTCTCCATCACTAGTCTGCTGTCGTCAGCCTCTTTCCCCCCGAGATCCGGCCGTGCCGTGGGCGACAGCCACAACAGGTGGTTGTGCTTCCTCAAATGACGTGCAAGAAACAGATCAGATCCAAATATAGAAACATCCTGGGGCAGGTTTCCTACGGGTAAATGATAATACCTGAGGAGAGACAAAAACCATTTCAGGGGACAGATGACAAATTGATTGTTTATAAAGAGCTCCAAGCTCCTTTGGGAGTTGGATACATGACAGATTTATTTGTTTATTGGGTTCAAGAGCGGATAACTTTCTGAACGCCCCTTTAAAATGACAACTGATGATTTAGGTAATTGCGTCTTGAGGTAATTGAGGTAAGTGAACTGAATTCAACCCGGTTTTAAATTGTTTGTGGTGTACCTGGCCATATCAAAAGCCTGTGAGAGGCAACTGTCCAGGTTAAGGTAGTGTTTAATCATCCGCCGAGCCCCGTGGCGCTGCCAGTCCAGGACATTGTAACTGATCTCATCTATAACGTGAACCGGAACCACTGGGAACTCTTCCAGAACCGTCATCCCGGCCGCCAGACGTCGCCGGTCCCAGTTGGACTGAACGGCGATCAGGGTCGGTCCACGACGTTCCTCCTGCACACAGAATCAGCTGTTGATGTTTCGTGTCCTGGTTCTACCGACTACACTGTTGTGTTTGATAAAACATGTTGGAGTCATACCTTGTAGTTGAGCAGAATTCGCTGCAACGCGCGGTAAATGGCTTTGATGTCGTTTTCAGCGCGGACCTCAAACAGGTGCTTCTCAGGTGGCAGAAGTTCCTCTGTGGTCTTCTCCAGCAGCAATGTGCGCTCTGCGCTGTAAAGCGTGCTCAGGTTCGGCATCTGGTTGCTTCGGACCTAAGGCCAAACACACACATTTAACTTCAGAGCTGATACTTATTGAAAAAGGTTCTGTTGAACAGCAAGATGTTGTTAAGCTTACCGTATCAAGGACAAACACGCTAGCTTTGCGTTGGGAGGGTATGAAGAGGCCAAATAAAGCTTTATGACCCTGACTGTGATGGTACAGGTAGATGTGTCTTACACTGCCTGTAACAAATAACAAAATCTGTCTCTTAGATACCATGAAACAGCTCATCACTACCACAAAGAGCTCGTCACTACCACAGACAGCTTGTCACTACCGATATTACAAGACCATTTATGAATGGTAACTGTTCTATTAATTTTTCTCACCTGGCTCAAGATAGCTAAACTGGGCCAGAGATCTCATCTCAAGGTGTTCCAGGTCAAAGGTATCAGCCTCTCTGCCAGCCAGGTCTCTGACCACCTGTTTATTGACCATACACATGCAGCCCAGCTGGACCAGAGCCCGGAACAGCAGGGGAACCTACAGGTCACAACAGACGGGTCACTGACTGAGGAACGATGAGGTCACTTTACGTTCGAACAGTAACCCTCTCCAACCCTCTTGTTTTGAGTATTTCAGGTTCATTACTAATGTATGATATTGAAGATAAATTCAATATATAACAATACACACCTGAGTCTCATAGACACCCTCAATGTCAGGAGCAGAGAGGTCAGCGTTGATTTCATTGATGTGTTCCTGGTACATGTCCTCAGGAACTGTGTACTGGTACAGGTAATACACCACACTTAAGCGTGGAAGTATTCTGTTCACCTGGAACACAAATGCATCAAAATAAGAACTTAATTAAGTTCACGGTATAAGTCAAAAGATTCAACTGTGGGCCTGAATCCATAAAGAGCAGAACTGACTGGATCAAAACAGGTCCTGCAGTCTGTTTGGGATGTTTCATGCACAGCATGGAAATAATGTTTATACTTCCCACCTTTCTGCAGGTAGCACTCTCTTCCTGCTTGGGAACTCTTTGATTGACGTAAAACACTCGTGGGATGTTGAGTTTCATGCAGTGCAGGTCACTGCCGATTACCGCCCACAACTTATAAAGCCCCGGGTGATTGGTCTCTGCAATCTAGTGGGAGAAGTTAGAAAAAACAAATATGACAGTGGAACATTACACCCGTTTAATAATTCAGATATGGTCTGGTTATTAATATACAGAACAAATCTGTGTTCACACTTTTATTGAAACTGATTTCTTTGACTTACCTGAACTATTTGCCAGGGCATGTCTAGAATACTGCGGGCGGTTCTCCGTAGGAAGCTACCGAGTCCTGTCGTTGGTCCATCACGGATCACGCCTCCTCCAGTTGGCTGAGATTCCCCGTCAATCAGACGTCGTCGCTTCCTCCGTTCCTTCCTCTGGCGAAGCTGCAGCTCCCATTTTTTCTTATGGTAGCGAAGCCAGACCAGAATTTCCTCCTGTTTACACACGCATACAAAACAGAAGCGAATCCTTAATACACTTACATAACTTTGACTGGTGACCAGCATGTGCACAAGGTTACAATGCCTGCATTACCCGAGTGTTACCCATAGATGGCGGCGATCCGAGTATTTCTCTCCAAGACTGAGTGAGCTCCTGCTCTTGAGATTCAGCCTGGCTGTCCTCTCCTTGAGAAATCCTCTTCCTCTTAGTGCTAATGAGTATGGCAGGCTGCAGGGGGCGCTGAGGAGCCCCAAAATCCTCCATATCTGGAGTCTCACCCACAGCAAGAGTTTGTTGGGCCACCTGACTCAGGCAGAAAAAGAACAGGCGTACATGCAGATGCGGCAGATGAACAGTAAACGTATAAATAGTTCTGTGAATGGTACCTGTCTCTTTCCTTCACTGGTGAAGAGCTCGCTGATTTTCTTCTGCTTGTAGATGTCGTTCTTCTCCAGAAGCTTCTTGTGAAGCCAGTCTGGATGGCGAACTCTGGGTACAGGGTTCTTCACCTAAAAAAAACACAATGATAGATGTTAAAATGCGTCAGGTGTAACTCAAAACTCCAGGAACCGTCCATCTTCAATCACAGTCAATCAGAACATCTCAGGTGATTATAACACAGCGTTTATTGGAGAGGGTTCCAGTGAACTTACCTGCTGGAGAGCTGCAGGGATAGTGATGATCTTCTGTATGGCACTGCCCAAGCGCTCAATGTAGT
The DNA here is from genome assembly GCA_036877545.1 of Yasuhikotakia modesta. Lineage (NCBI taxonomy): Eukaryota > Metazoa > Chordata > Actinopteri > Cypriniformes > Botiidae > Yasuhikotakia > Yasuhikotakia modesta. The sequence continues at coordinate 26,584 of JBAJNP010002818.1, read as the reverse complement.
AACTCCAGTCCAGAATCTAACAAGGGACCAAACATCTTAAAATAAGCATGACTGCAGAATTACAGATTAAGCGGTTTCACATTAAACTCAACTCACAGATCTGATGTCGAGGTCATGAAGGCTGGGCATCTTCAGCCATTTACGAAGGAAATGTTTTTTAACGCTCTCCTCAGCCTGGAAAATGGCCAGAGGTATTGCCCTGTGCGAGCGAAAATTGGTTTTAGAGGGGATATAATTGTCACTTTTAAACTGTGTTCTAAGACATGGTGTTATTTGAGGTCCCTTCACCTCTCGGTAACAGGCGAACCCTCTGGCTTTCGGGAGATGACGTATCGACAGCTCAGGCCGGCATCTTTCACCATCTGATCTCCAAGAAACTCGGCTAGACGCTTAGCGGTGCTGATGGAGGTGGATTTCTGCTCTCCGTAATCTTCCAGTTTACGGGACATGGAGCGGTTTTCCGAGATTAGCTCAAACAGCTCTGCATCTGGCATGTTAGCAGCCTTGAAGAGAAAACACAGGAAGTGCAACTGGTTCAATTTTTGTAGCACTGTGTTAGCTACGCAAAAACTGTGGGTTTGGTTTCATACTGAAAACAAATGTATGCCATAAATCCACTGTCATTTTGGATAAAATCACCTGCATACATGTAAATTATGCTGTTGGCTTGTGTTACATTTCATCTGTGTTTACCTTGCTGTACAGCACATCAAGCCAGTAATCGGCCACTTTAGCCACAGAGGCGTAAACTTCCTCAAGAGTCGTGCCCTTCAGAAAAGCCTCAAACACAGAAGACTGGAAGATCTTGATGAGCTGAAGTTCTCCTCTTCTCTTCACCTCAAACCCCTTCAGCTCTGCCAGAGATCCGTCCTCATTAAACACAGCATACCTGAGGAACAGAAAAAACTCCAGAGGTAAATCAAAACCAACTTTCTGAACATTACTGCAGCTGTAAATATACTCAAATATGCACTTGTTAGGCAGATCTGCCCTTGCAGGATTTGAATCTGCAATGCTTCAGGTGGAACTTTAACCACTAAGCCACACCACCCTACATCACAAATCTTTCTCATTACTGGTCAACAGAATGTGCATAATATTGTGCACACAGAGTGAAATTAATCCTTTACTGAAGATGTAATGCAAACAGAACATTAAAACAACATTATTTGAGAACGTCTCCCACCTCTTCTTCAGCTTCTTCCCTTCTTCTTTGGAGGCAGGCAGGATCATAGCCAGGTATGGGCCATCCACCTCAAAGAAGATGCTGTTCTCAGCTCTGGTCTCATATGTTAGAGATGCTGGGTCCACTAGCTCTTGGTACTGATGATTGGTGAAGCCCTCCTAATACATAACATTTCAAACAATCTTCTCAGGTTGTGTTTTTTCAACATTTATCTTTAGCTCATCTTTTAATTAAATAATGAAGTATATACTATGCTTGGCTGGCCAAATGTGGAGCACAGTAAGTCACCTTGACCATAATATTGAGCATGGCTCCTGGATAACTGATGGTCACTTTAGGTTTCTTCTCATTGGTGGATTTGATAACAAAGTTCTCCGGGAAGGTGTTGGGAAGAACACACCAGATACCATCAGTGTCCAACTCCAGAGGCCTCCTAAAAAGCAGGAGATACGTTTAACCAAGAACAATGAACTGGAATCTAAATAAACTACATTAACTTCAACTCCAAAAAAATGTGGGTTTGAGGGATGAAGATGAGTAAAAGTCTGACCCGATCTGTTCGATGAGCTCTCTGGCCTGGGTGATGATGTTGGCTCCAGTGAAACACACTATCCCTGCCATCTCCATCGAGTACCAGCGAGCCCTAAGCAACACAAAACAAGCCAACACAAGCAAAGGTAAGGAAACAATGAAATACACTCCATGTATTTCTGCTCTATCACGGAGCGATAAAAGATAAGCACCCTTTTCTCATGACGTAGCCGTAGAAGGAGTTGAGGATGCACTTGTGGGCCAACTGCAGAGAATCATAGAGAATCTCCATGTTCTTACAGCGCTTCACCTCAGCTGCATCACCACTGTCCTGAGCTGAGGATAGCTTCTTCTTCCAGACCTGAGGAAGACCACAGGGAGAGAGAAAGGTCCCTTTAACAAACAGCTGCTTATATAAAACAGTATTTAAGCCTAAATTCAGTACCTTGTGGAGTCCTTTGAACTCATAACGCCTGTCTCTGAAAGCTCGAACCGTGTCGACGTAAAAGGAGTTCTCTCTCTGACAGATGGTAGTGACTCTCTCCTCCAGCCTGGTCAGATGAACCTTCTTATAAGCTTTTCTACAGTAGTCTAGAAAAACAGATTAGTGCATTAATTTAACCGACATTCTATTCTGTTTACGTTTGTGTTAATAACAAATGTTTCTTTACTCAAGTGACTTAAGACGTTGCTCACCTCCTAACCGTTTCTTCTCATGTCGTGCCTGTTCCTCTCGATTGAGTTCGTGGAAAGCACGAGGAGGACCGTTAGGAAAGAGAGGTGGAAACTTCTCTGACTCCAGCTGTTGCTGAATGCGATGAAACTCACTCCTGCTGGCCGGCACTGAAAGGAAGGCATTGCAAAATGTTTATTAAGAACAGCACTTTGTCCTAGACCACAATTCCTCTAAAACATGTTTTTAAAAAATGTAATCCTTAACCACAAAGGTGTCAGGACATAAAAACAACTCACTAATCTCTCCTCTCCACTGCCACGCCATTCTGCGCTGACAGTTTGCACCAGGCTTATTAAAATCGCAGGCGGCACAGGTCGCCTCATCCACCATGGCAGAGGGCTGAGAGGAGCAGAGAAACAAAGACGTTGTCATTGACCTGATCTGATACAGGAACTCTGTTATGAATTAAGTTAAAGTAGCAGAGAATGGCACTAGCAATGCTACGGTCATGCTAGTTACTCATTAGTCATTCCACTCTATCATTAGAAGGAAGTGATCACTTTTACTGTGACATACCTGTAGTCTGTTGGTGAGGATGATGTTGGGGTACATGGCCCCCACATCCAGATGGTAAATAAGAGGGCACTCGATTCTATTGGGCACTTCCTTCAAGGATATCAGCTTTTTCTTAATCTCCTCACACACCTTAACAAAAAAAGTAACATGACAACTGGGAAATAACTTAAATACGTCCATGTTTATAGTCTGTGTACCGACCTCATTAAAGTTGGTGACCTGCTCCAGGGGAATATGCTCCTCTTCCTCAATCGCATGACGAAGAGTCCTCTCCACCCTCTGAAGCAGGAAGTCAAACGCCGCTGGGTTCTGTCAGAATAACATTCGATGTAAACAGCAGCTTCTGCACCAAACAGAAATGTTCAATTTACGTTTTTTTTTTTTACCATTTTAAAGCGGCAGGGGATGTCACTGCGGAACACTCCAGATTCCAGAGCCTCTACGTGACCGCCAACGTATGTCTCCGAGTCGAGAACGTGTCCGTCTTCCGTCAGCTTGTTAAACACCTGCTCCTGTTTGTTGGGGAAGACGATGTTGGCGTGGAAGGCTTGCACCATCAGGAGGGCTTCACACAGGGTCCCAGAACCTTTACGCAAAACCTGTTCGTCCACACGCAAACAAAACCAGAGTGTTAAACAAACATGGGAAATCTACAGCTTTGTTTTAACATTCTAGCAATGACAAACGAAACAGGCTTTAGCATGAACACAGACCTCATCGGGTTCCATGGGAATAATGGTGCAGAGGGCAAAAATGAAGGGATGAACGTATTTCATGTAAAGGTAATATGTGGCCACAGCGTCAGACACTGAATAGGTGGCCAGAGTCTGCAGAGGAAAAAAAAACAAAAAAAAACCCAATAAAAAAAGTCTTAAAGACAACACAAAACAGCACAACATTCAACTTCATTCCAGGTGAAACCAGAAAGCAGGACATTCTTAATAACAAACTTACTTTTTTCCCTCAGGATATAACTACATCATGAAAATTGTTATGATGTTATTGGTTAACAATTTTTTTCAGTACAGAAAATTTTTGAAATGACTTTCAAGCAGTGTTTAATTGTATTTCAGTTGCCAACAGATGAATGTTTAATAATGTGTTTTATTATACTGGAATACCATTGATGAACTTTGGCACAGATCTGATGTCTTAAGCGTGTTTATTGTGTAAGTGAACAGACATCAGAATGAACGACTGATGAGCGTGAGGGTGGAGGAGAGAAAGACGAAAAGCACCTGTGGTTCTTCAGTGGCCATACGGCACATCTCCTCTGGGTCCAGCTCCACAGGGTCGTAGCCTAACTTGGCTTTCGCTGCGGCCTTCAGGTTATGACTTCCTACAGGCAGGTAACTGTCTCTCTTTACCCACCTGGACCAGAGAGATGATGAGAACGTGATCTAGAGATCAGTGTCTTAAGACATCTTTTCTCAAAATAATTGAGCAGATTAATCATTGTAGACCACTGAACTGTGTTAGTATTCAGTGCTGATATTCAGACAGTGTTTTGAACATTTTGTCAGTCAACAGTTACAAATAAAGTATCTCTCTAAGATCGCCTGTTAGCTGCTTACCTGAGGCAGTCCATGTGAATAGCCTGGCTGGCTTTATATTCCCCCTGATTGTCTTTCTGGAAGCCGATCTCCTGGTGCATGCTGAGGCCAAGGTGAGCCGCCCGGGCCTCCACAAACGGCCTGAAGACACGCAAATACAAATTAACCTTTAGCATAATCCATTTATATAAGCTGCCTGAAGGTTTTTATACAGCATTAGTAAAGATAGCTTAGCACAAACCACATCCTACCAGTCAAAGAAGTCTCCGTTGTAGGTGACGAAGATGTTGGGCTTGGTTTCATGAACGTGTTCAAACCATCTCTGGATGAGAGAAGCCTGCAAGCAGAACAAACGACCACAACAATGACCTTAATTCTTTCAATTCTTTCTGAGATGTACTAACTAACCTCCTGGTTCATCCTATCTTTATAATAGCAGTGCATTGTTCCATGAATTTTTAATCACTTATTTCATTGATATGTCTTCAATAATCTACGTTAGCTCCTGGAACAGCAGTAAACAATGACATAATTACATATTTGGATGCACTGTTCCTTTATAAACATATACTTATTCATAATTCATGAGAAATCCAGATGTTTTGGGATTTCAATGGTGGCACAAAGCAACTTTGTAAGATAAGTTCACAGAGCTCAAACTGACCTCATCAGGTTCATTAAACACAGTGAAGGGACCCTCGTACTCCGGTTTTGGTGTGAACTCAAAATCCTCAATATCCTCAGAGACGATTTCTCTGTTTGTGATGAGGAAGCCCTGAAAAAATGTTATATGTACATTATGAACCAGACCGTCAGAAATGATCATCACCAACTAGGCAAATAGTTGCATTTACATGCATCAATAGTTCACCTGTCCATCAATCATGTATGAGATCATCATAATCTGGTCCGTTTCAGCATCAGGGAACTTCAATGGAAGCTTTGTGGTCTCAATATCAAAGGCCAAAACCACAGGATCCTGAGAGACAAAAGAAATGCAACCAGATTCATCATAAACCACAATAAATAATGATCCTGACCTTCTCTTTCACACACGTGTTTATGATCATGTTCCTCAAAGTACCCCTGAAGGCCTCAAACATCTGATCATTTACTTACAGGTCGTTCCACAAGGTCATCCCTGCGTATGATCTCAGGTGAATAAGCACTTCCTCTGTATCGCACGTTATACCAGTGAGCCTGTCAGAAATAAAACAAAAATCAACATTGTGTTATTTAAAGATTAATAAACTGTAAAATGAGTTGAGCTGTCATTGTTTCCTCACCACATGAATCTTCAGGTCAATGGCCACACGAACGTGATACGGTACGTCATACTCTCGCATGTCTATGATGTTGTCTATCTGCTCTATCATCTTCTTCAATGAACCATCTTCATCCTCCGTCACAACACTCCCACCAACAAGAGCACTGAAACATGCAGAGAAGACCATCATGTATTTATCCTAATAAATCATATACATCATGATCAAATGTCAATCAAATCAAAATTATAATATTTGATACAAATTGTTACAAATTTGAAGTTACTGCGTTTGAGCCTAAACTTTGTGTAACTGTAACATAAATGCAGAAATGAAGTTGCAAGCTTTGTCCGAATTTAGCACACAGTTTGTCTCAACAACATTAAACCATTTCACCAGCCTGGCCACCCAGTTTCACACAGTTACCTGGATAACATGCTGGTATAAGCATCATTAGACTTTTCTCTTTCCCGGTTCTTACGGACAGCAGGTGAAATTTCTCTTTTCACTTTAACAAGGTCATCCACCGTGTTGAAGGACAGTTTGATGTAACTCCTTTTCAGTCCCACAAGATGGTTTGGCTTCAAACACACAACACACGTCACATGACAAAAACATACCTGAACTAATACGAAGGCAATACAGGTTATTTCCTTACCAAACACCATTGAGTGAAAGGCAAAAAAATTCCATAATATTAAAAGATGGCAACAAATCTTACCAGATCCAAATCTTCTTTGGGAATAATTTCAAGCTTCGCCACTTTTCCTTGGAACTTCTTTGACAGGAAGGAAATAACTTCTCTCTCACAGTTCTTCCCAAACACATAAAGAAACATCATTCAGTCCATCCGTTCATCTATCAAAGCGTCTGCATTCAGTTTAAGAGTTTTAAACTCACCTTTTTAGTAGCTACATAGAAATACGGCTTATAGGGAAGAGAAACCTGTGAGAGAAAAAGCACACAAGTCACATTTGCAACCTTGTTATTATGACAACATAATGTATTTAAAGTAATACAGTATATTAAGATTTATATTAACCCACACAAATAATGTCATTATATCCACCAAAACGGCTTCTTGCACAAATACTAAACACAATACTGCATATTATTTGCATTATAAATTGTTAACATATGATTTAAAATGATGAAACACACATTTATCGTTACATATAAATATTTATAGCATCACACCTTAAATCTGTTTCCATCCTCCTGTATAAAGTAATAGTCCACGACACTGATCAGTCTCTTATCATCATCCAGAATCTCGGTCTGAGGAGAAACGTTACATTCATGACTCTCACTGCGTGTCAAATGATGCCGGCTGACTTTGGACCGACTGTCTTACCGGGTGCATGTTGATCAGCCAGCCCGTCTTCTCTCCGGGCTCCTTCATCCGCTCAAAGCCGAAGCGCTCGTCCATGCCATCGGTGAACTGACTGCGCTCCAGCCGCTTGACAGCGGACAGGGCTGATATATCATCCCTGATAAATACAATCGATACAGTCAATCCGACTGCTACAGGATTATCATCACCATCATTCATTTAAAAATGATCACAGAATTTACTTTATTTATACTATTAGGCTACAATCACAAACGCCATAGACCTTCCGCGGCGCTGTCAGTGTTATTGTTATGAAGACTTACTGTTGGTTGTCCTGATCGCCTCCTCGGTCTGCTCTATATCTTCCGCTGTTTTGTAAAACCATAGCTGACAATAAGATAACAAACCATCCAAACAGTAAACAAGTGCAGAAATTGTGACACGCCGAAGTTTTCGCTGTAAACAACACGAGCGGTTCCTGTCTGCACACGCTTTCTGTCTATATTAAACCTGCCGCCATAATCATCACTAATGTCGCTTTGGTCAAAATTAAAGAGTCGTATGTCCTTGTTTATTTACACACAATACCCACTATCGACGGAATATGAAATATTACAGCATTAATGTGTTTCCGTCCCTTATTCTGTCATTACATGAACTAGAAATTTGGCGCGTTTTGCGTCAATCCCGCGAACTTCAGACGACTTCCGGTTTTCACCCCGCCCTCAAAAGTTTAGCCAATGAAAATGCAACTTTAGACTTTACGTAGACATTTATTTTTTATTAATAACAATCCCTTGTTTTGTATAATTGCAACGTTTTATACATATATGTACAGGCATATAAATATAAATAGGCATATTGGGTATTTGTATAATAGAATACTTTTATTATGTTTTCTCCTAACGTGTCTGTAGTCGTTACGCTCATATGTGTCTTGAAATTAAAAAGTTATAAATGAAAAATAAAATATAAGCAATACATTCCTGTATTTTATTACACTTTTATATGACGTCACTGCCGTCCGCTGGGTGAATGTGCGCATGTCAGATAGACTCGTTTCCTCCCATCGTGTCCGGATGAACAGGCTAGAAGCGATCAGTGCTTCGATCTCTTGACATATATATCAATATATTATTCTTTTCGGCATAGTTTTTATATCGCACATTTATTACGATTGGTACGGTTAACATTAAACGTTTAGATCAATACAAAACGTGATCAGTTATCGTACACACTTGTAGCTAGCAGCTAAATTGAAGGGAAGCAAACGTCGCCTTTTAAAACATGACTGACGCGATCCATATAAAAGAGTCAGACGACCGGCAAACAAACTAGTGTTTTTGCTTCTTAAACTTTAGTTACGTCTTAGTTCTGTGGCTGGACAAAGTCTTCAGATCAGGTTCAACTTGAATGTCATGGTTTCCTGGAGCCATGTCTTGTAAATCCAAAGTCGCTCCCAGTGTTGATTTTGACCACAGCTGCTCGGACAGTGTTGAGTATTTGACACTCAACTTCGGTCCTTTCGAGACTGTACATCGCTGGAGGAGGCTGCCACCATGTGATGAGTTTGTGGGCGCAAGGTACTGTTTGCGTACAACAGTTTCTGTCCATGGTTATTAGCTGCATGTTATAATCTCTGCAGATCACAGTATATAATGTGGTGTGTCTTGTAGGCGCAGCAAACACACTGTTGTGGCATACAGGGATGCCATTTATGTCTTTGGAGGAGACAACGGGTGAGTGTTTATATGTCCTGTTGGTCCCTAACAGATGTCACTCAAAAGATCTCACACTTCTTATGCACCCTTCCAGGAAAAACATGCTTAATGATCTGTTACGGTTTGATGTGAAGGACTGCTCATGGTGTCGGTGAGTTTTGTGTCTCAATCACGTGTTTTTAATATTTATCTGTTTGTTGTTGCCTTTAACAATCACAATGTCTTTGAAAAGGGCTTTCACTACCGGAACCCCACCGGCACCAAGGTATCATCACTCTGCTGTCGTCTATGGAAGCAGCATGTTTGTTTTTGGTGAGTTTTGGCGACAACCGGTCAAATGTTCTTGCCGCTACTTCCTCTCTTAATATGCTCATAATGTTTTGTTGGTTAAATTCTAGGCGGCTACACTGGAGACATCTATTCAAACTCCAACCTGAAAAATAAAAACGATCTGTTTGAGTACAAGTTTGCCACCGGACAGTGGACAGAGTGGAAGGTGGAGGGACGGTTAGTCGTAGTTTCTCATTATTAATACATTATTGTTGTATTGTCAACAGTCTGAGGCACTTTGTGCTTTTTCTTCTAGCCTTGTTGCCAGATCTGCGCATGGAGCCACAGTGTATAACGACAAACTCTGGATTTTTGCTGGATATGATGGAAATGCCAGGTAAGTGTATTTGCATTCCCTGTAAAACATACAGTTTTCCTTCTTATATCTCATTTAGTTATAACACACACACACACATGCATCACAAACCAAAGTATTATTATTAACATGCATGAATAAGGCTGATAATAATATACCTATAATAATAACTACTTCTTATAAACAGGTTGAATGATATGTGGACTATAAGTCTTCAGGATCGTGAGCAAGCATATTGGGAAGAGGTGAGTGATTGATTCACACTTAGAATGTCTATTTAAAGTTTTAAGGACTTGCATGCCTTTAACATTAGCACAATAACATCTCAGCCAGTGAATATATGTTGTTTTATACTGTGTGTTACATTGTGTTGTTTAGATTGAACAAAGTGGTGAGATTCCCCCCTCATGCTGTAACTTCCCAGTCGCTGTGTGTCGGGATAAGATGTTTGTATTCTCCGGACAGAGCGGAGCCAAGATCACCAACAACCTCTTTCAGTTTGAATTCAAAGGCCACATGTGAGTATGACAGTGATCATATGTGGCACATGCTGGCAAAATGAGTCACACTGAGACTAGTTTTCAAAAACAAGTTACTGTAATTTTCACAAAAAAAACTTTACAATGATATTTAAGTTGACATGATTCAGTTGTTTTGCCTGTAGCTCATTGGTCACATATGGTCACATGACACTCTTTGCACACATGTATATATAGCCTGATGCTAACCAGCTTTTCTTTTCCACAGGTGGACCCGCATCCCAACTGAACACTTGCTGCGAGGGTCCCCTCCCCCCCCTCAGAGGCGCTATGGACACACGATGGTGGCATTTGACCGTCACCTGTATGTGTTCGGAGGGGCGGCTGATAACACGCTGCCCAATGAACTGCACTGCTATGATGTGGACTCTCAGACCTGGGAGGTCATTCAGCCCAGCACAGACAGTGAGGTACAGAAGAGTGAAGTTTGCCTTTGGTCTGTGGCATGCAACTGTAGTATTGAACCATCATGAAATGAATTTGTTTAGATGCCCAGTGGGAGGCTGTTCCACGCAGCGGCTGTCATTCATGATGCCATGTACATCTTTGGAGGGACGGTGGACAATAATGTTCGCAGTGGAGAAATGTACCGATTTCAGGTGAGGCCGGCCTTTTAACCTCTCTGGTTAGGCTCCGCCCTCTTGAAGGACATTTTACTAAAAATATAAAAAATAATTTCTAAAATTAGAACTCAAAGTTACTATAATTTTTTGAGGGGTCTTTTTGAAATACAAATATGAACATATCTAACTGTCTTTCTTATATTTGTTTTAGTTTTCCTGCTATCCGAAATGCACACTTCATGAGGACTACGGAAAACTGTGGGAAAACCGTCAGTTCTGTGACGTGGAGTTTATTTTGGGGGAGGTTCGATATTCCTTTATCACAAATATAAACAAATCAAATGTTTTTATTAGATTATTTTCTCATCGTTGTAAATAATGAGCTGCATGTTATTTGATAAATAAATCACCTTAATGCCTTTAAATTACGTTTAACGTTCACAGAGGGAGGAAAAGGTTCTAGGCCATATTGCCATAGTAACAGCTCGCTGTAAGTGGCTTAGAAAGAAGATCCTACAGGCCAGAGATCGACAAAAACAGGTGTGTTTTATTTTTAAGTGTACCACAGTACTAAAAAGTTTCCATCAGTTGTAATGCTGTTGTAAGGTTTAAAGTTGTTTTGTAGAGGAGTAAACAGGAGGCCAGTGAGGAGAGTGAGGAGTCAGGAGGTTGTCAGAAGCTGAGCTCTGCAAGCAGAAGGTCCTCAAGGGGACCTCCTTTATTAGAAGTGTCAATCAGAGAAGCAGATGCTCAGCCCTTCGAGGTTCTGATGCAGTTCCTTTACACCGACAAGATACAGTATCCACGCCGTGGTGAGTTACAGTACAGACCTGTTATTGGTGTCACGAGGGCCTCTTCTCTAAGTGTCTTTGTTGTGGCTCTCTGCAGGTCATGTCCAGGACGTGCTGTTGATCATGGATGTTTATAAACTTGCTCTGAGCTTCAAACTGTCCAGGTTGGAGCAGCTGTGTGTTCAGTACATTGAAGCATCGGTTGATCTGCAGAACGTGTTGAGTGTGTGTGAGAATGCTAATAAACTTCAGCTGGACCAGCTCAAGGTAAACATTAATTAATTAATTAATTCATTCATTCATTCATTCATTATCACTCCATTCTTCCATCTATCACTTTGTTGCTCTATCATTTTCATCCATCCTCCTCCAGACACAAATGGCAGAATTAAAAACGTTCGAACATCACTCAAATGTATCACCCAAACTACAGAAAATGTGTCACAAACTGCTATCTAATCTGTGTTTGTATCTCTCCGTTACTGTTTTCCAGGAACATTGTTTAAACTTCGTTGTGAAGGAGAGTCACTTTAACCAGGTGATCATGACTAAGGAGTTTGAACATCTGTCCACTCCACTCATCGTAGAGATAGTGAGACGCAAACAGCAGCCGCCACCCAGAGTCTATTCTGATCAGCCAGTGGACATCGGTACAAATGAAACCATCTCCACCCTTTCCCTGCTAACACACATGGAACAGAAATGCTACGACAGAAGCACATTACACAAAAACTCAGCCTATTGTCTTACTGTTTCAGGCACGTCACTTGTGCAAGACATGAAGGCCTATTTAGAGGGGGTGGGGCATGAGTTCTGTGACATCATCCTTTTGCTTGACGGACATCCACGGCCGGCGCATAAGGCAATACTAGCTGCTCGCTCCAGGTAACACAACAGCCTGTAGGATCCATTACAGCACCTGGACAAACACGCTTGAGATATTTGTTGTAATAACAGATTCTTTCTTTACTCTTTCTTTATCTTCCTAGTTACTTTGAGGCCATGTTCCGCTCGTTTATGCCAGAGGACGGGCAGGTGAATATTTCAATAGGAGAGATGGTACCCAGCACACAGGCTTTTGAGTCGATGCTACGCTACATATATTATGGAGACGTAAACATGCCACCCGAGGACTCACTGTATCCTTCAACGTCAACCGCAGTTTGTTGTGCTGAATGCCATAAATTGTGTTTATTTATCAAGTGCAAACCCATAAACCACTTCTTAAAAAAATTTACTTCTTAAAAAAACATCTGCAGGTCAATCTGTGATCAATTCCAAATCTGTGATGATGTTGTAATACTTGCATACACAGTCAGTAATGTATAAACCTTAAATATACATAAATCAACATTATTCTTTATCTGTCATGTGAGCACAGATATGATAATTAGGGAAATGCCCTTGTTTCTCTGTGGGTTTAGCTGAAAGCCAGAATAGCTATTGAGGCACATCAACCAAGTCATTTGTCCTGAATTCGATGCACAGATATCTCTTTGCAGCCCCTTATTACTACGGTTTCTCCAACAACAGACTGCAGGCCTACTGCAAGCAGAACCTGGAGATGAACGTTACAGTGGAGAACGTCTTACAGGTGTGTGTGTGTGTGTGTGCGCGTGCTGTGACATCAGCATTGTAATCCTGTAATGATGAAGACCAGCCCACGTTTTTTCTTTTCTTTCTCAGATCTTGGAGGCGGCTGATAAGACTCAAGCTCTGGATATGAAGAAACACTGTCTGCACATAATCGTCCATCAGTTCACAAAGGTGGGTGTGCTGCTGACCACAGCTCTCAGCGTGTGCTGGCTGCCTCGCTAGCATATGGCAGGATAACGGCGTGATGTGGAGAATCTCAGCAAGTGTGATACAGACAGTGTGCATGTGGTCCTGGTTATAATTCTGAAAGGTGTTTAATATCTAAAGCCTGTTTTACATGTTCTGCATCTGTAGAGGCCATATTGGCTGGTTAGAGTGTCCACACTGAGCTTAGTTTTGCCATGCAAATTGCAATTAAATCTCAATTCAAAGCGGAATTAGGAATTAAAAATAAACCAATAAACCCATTTATATACCCGGTCAAACATAGTTCACAGTGGCCCATTTTTCTTAATTTTTGAAAACTTTCCTTTCAAAACTCATAGTAAAACAACATTTTTCTATGCGCCTCACAGAAGCAGTGCATGTTAAACAGGCCTAAAATGGAAAATGTATTTTAAGTACATTTATTTATTAAAGTCCTTATCAATAGCCATAAAAATCCTTCTTTGTTTTCAGTTTTGTTAATTTTTTAAAAATAACATGAAAAACACCAAACAGTAATGCTTTTTAGAAATGCCAGTGAGTGCCTTTACGATACAAGTCATTTACATCAAGTATGACAATCTGGTGCTATTTGGCTCTGTTATCTTCTCAGCTTTATGGCTGTGTATTGTTTTGCAGTCTCTTGCATGGCCTGTGTTGTTTACCATTTATTTCTTTGGTTCTTCCTTCCTTCCCTAAAGGTGTCCAAGCTCCCCAACCTGCGATCACTCAGCCAGCCTCTGCTGTTGGACATCATTGACTCACTGGCATCCCACATATCAGACAAACAGTGCACTGAGATGAGCTCTGATATATAGAATTCCTTACCCTCTCCCATCCCATCCCGTATCCATACTCCATTCCTTGTTTTCCATCCACCATCCCATATAATCCTGCTTCACATCCCTCTGTGATGAGATCGTATCCTGTGTGCCGCTTCATGACCCTGGATTTTATTTACAAAACCTGCCTGTATGGAAATCATGCTAAACATTTGTACTAATGCTAAAAATAAGACTGACTTCCTGAAATGTTTTAAATGGAGATATTTTGACCAAATGCCTTTTTTGTGCATGTCTGTTTAGAAACTGGTTCCATGTAATCAAAGCTTTAAAAATATCAGTGCTATTGTGTCACATTTTATCACAAAAATTACAATTTGTTTGTATTTCTAAACAGGCTACATTTAAAATAAGTTTAAGACTTTACAAAAAGGTTCCAGTCCTTTAAAAGCATTTACAACATTAACTACAACAATAGTGACAAAGAACTAGCAACTAATAAACAATGTATTTCAGAGCATTTATTAATCTTTGTTAATATTAACGTAAATTCAATTACTGTTGGTTCATGTTAGTTCATTGTGCATTAACCAAAAATAACAGATAAAATCTAGATTTAAAAATGTACAAGAAAATGTTGAAATTAACATTAATATAATAAATGCTGTATGCATATTGTTAAAACACATTTTGCTAAGTTAACTGTTAACTAAAGTAGTTTAACTTAAGGAACCTTTTTGTAAAGCGTTACCAAAACCTTTAATTGCTTTTTGTGAGTTTTGTGTTAGAAATATCATCTGCATATGTTGTTAAAAGAATGTGTGAGATTTACCCATTGAAGTCATGACTGCCAGTCATCACAGATCACATATAACTGTACAATACGTGATGCATTGTATTCAGTATGTGCATTCTGTTTATATACGATATCCTGCACTTTATGAATATAGTAGGACAGATATATTTATTCCTAGACCTTGTAGTAATTTTGTTCTGCTATTGTTAATGTCAGCCTCCTCATTACAATGACGGCAACAATATAATTATGTGGATGGCTACGGCTGTCAATATTATGACTCTTGTATGCTTTACTGTAACCATGACGAAGCAATGTTATCTTTTGGGCACTATGCCTTAATAAACTGTGCAATGTTAGCAAGTTAGTATTATGGTCTTGTGTGTTTTATTGAATCTTTATGTTGTTTGTAGATTAACATTCTCTTAAAAAGTTTTCACAAAGTTTTAGCAGATCATTATTGCAGTAACATTAATAATTCAAAATAATTCAAATATATCAAAATAATGTTTTATATTTTTGTTTTTTAATGAAACCTTATGTAAACACTCTTCATGAAATGTCTATATATGTATATATATATATATGTATACACAAAACTAATTCTAAAGATGCACAACATGCATGTTTTTAAACACAAATGATTTATTGACAATATCCTGCCATGTCATGTACTAACCTAATTGTTAAGAT
Source organism: Yasuhikotakia modesta (assembly GCA_036877545.1). Classification (NCBI taxonomy): domain Eukaryota; kingdom Metazoa; phylum Chordata; class Actinopteri; order Cypriniformes; family Botiidae; genus Yasuhikotakia; species Yasuhikotakia modesta. The sequence continues at coordinate 11,133 of JBAJNP010002818.1, read as the reverse complement.
AATGTGTCCTTGAGCATCTAAGCTATTGATTCTTTCCTGGCCATTTGTCTCCACAGGGGTTAAAAGCAATAGTCGCCACCACAGGAAAATACATTAACATTCAGAGCAATTCATAAATCACAAGATCTGGGCTCCTCTTTATGCCTATGGGCTACACGGCTATTGCACTGGGACGGGGAATGTGTTGCAGAGACACCTGGCGAATGGATTGAGTTTCATTCAATGAGATCCAGCACGTTTGGCATCGTTTCATCTCTGCTGATCTCAGGTGCAGATCTCTTCATTGCCAGCAGATGCCTCCACTCTGTTCCTGTAGCAGATCTCCGGTTGTATCTGATGTTGTAAAGATGCCACACAGATGTCAAGACTGCTGTGAGACATTCAATGCATTGGACGTTTCTAGCTGGGAATGTTGTTGGGCGCTGTGGGAACATGCTGTTTATTTACAAACAGGTACCAGCTTAATCTGAACCGAGTCAACTGGAGAGACTTCAACAATCCTGAACACTTGCATTGTTTTCATAATAAGCCAGTGATGTTTTCTTTATTAAGTCTATCCTGTCAAACCTTGACACAGACCTATAGACAGATCCCGGGACGTTTGGGATCAGTAACACGCACAAACGCACACACGTGTACTTGTAAACAGGGACGTGCTATTGGCTTGTATTGTTTTGTGTACAGCTGCAAAAATGTTTGAATTGGGATAATAATGACGAGTTGTCATTTAAACCCCATCAGGATAAAGAAACTCGAGGAATATATAAATGGTTTTCAGCCCATCGCTGTTTTCCCGGGAAACACGTAAGTTTGGTAACATACGTCATCTCACCTTCAAACAGAGGTGGCGCTAGAGAGGCGAAAGTTACTGAAACAGTGCAGACTGATGTTTAATAATAAATATAGGCAATTGTAATAAATATAGAGACATCTGCAATAGATGGGCACAGCTAGACAGATGTAAATAGACAGATTTGCAGTACAGATGTAAATACTGACCTGTGATCAGCTAAAACAGCCGAGTTAGTTAAACTCATGAGTTAGTAGCTGTAGTTAAACAAGAAGATGATAAAAACGATTAGAGGAATGAAAGAGGGCAGGAAAGTGTGATTTAGATAGTGCTCAGCTAAAGGATCAGATTGATAGGCTATGCTGGTGATAAAACACACAGAGGTTGGGGCTGGGAGGTGGGGGGGGGGGTGAGTGCAGGACGAACGGGAAAGTGGAACGCTGGGAAAATTCATGCTGTGTTAGCATCCCTGAGCAACTCTATCAATGCTGCATACAGCTGAGTTACTGGCAACAGTCCTGCTGCAACCCCAGCCGCTGCTACAGAGAGAGAGTGAGAGAGAGAAAGGGTTACACAGAGAGAGAGAGCGAGAGAAAGAGAGAGAGAGGCTTTTTGTGAAAGACTAAATAAGCACAAAAGGGGAGAGAGAGCAAAAGAGAGAGCAATTCTTACAAGCACCTCTGCTTACGGCTGTTAGTGTGTGTGTGTGTGTCAGAGGTTTGTGGTGGGACGGTGCCTTGATCCTGAGCTACTGCAGAGGACGGACCACTGCGCTGTGGAAGTCTCTACAGGAGAGAGGAATAACGGCTATCCGACACAGAAGAGAACATCACACTGGATACCTACTGCAAAATATCACCGGGTTACAGACCTCTGTCCTTATGCAGAAGACCCCGGGGACACACTCTGTGGACCACCTGATTTACAACATACAGCAGGTAAGTGGAGATGATGAACTTATGTAATGCACACTGTAATCTGTGCTGTGATCAGACAGCACATGAAACTGTCTCTTATCAGATTTGATGAACTTCTGCAGTGAGATAAGATAACACACAAGCCTGGGTGAGATCTGAGGTCAGCAGCTGTTTGGCTACAGAGAGGAAATCAGTGCAGAAAATATACACTGTTTTGGAATTTTGTAGTGTGGTGCATTGGGGTCTCTCTCTCTCTCTCTCTCTCTTTCTCTCTCTCTCTCTCTCTCTCTCTCTCTCTCTGTCTCTCTCTCTCTCTCAACTCTTTCTGACTAAGGCTCTCTCTCTCTCTCTTGCTCTCTCTGTGTTCCCCACAAATACTGAACCGTATAAACTTTAAATCTCTCGACCATCTCAGGTTATTTTTGTTATTTCTTGTGTGGGATGTTTTCAAATTCTTGTCCAGTCATCTCAGATGTCTGAACACTCACACAAATTCGTCAGTCAGATGCGTAGGAACTCTGCCCATTCCTCTCCTTCAAATACTGTTGTATTGGTTTTTTTATTTATAAATGGCACATTATAAATGTTAAACTTTTAGTGAAAGAATTGTCATAGATGAATCATACGGCTATGCTGTTATGCTGTAAAATCTTCTCACCCATTCTCACACTTATAACATGAACGAATCTAAATAATTATATTACCGTTCAAACTATTTTCCAGATTTCAATGAGCCTGTGCTGTTATTTTTGTTCGTTAAATGAGATTTTCCTGTTGTTAGTAAAAGATAGAGCTTAAAATGTGATCATCACATTTGTGCCTTTTGGAACGCACTTTGCTTCTGGAGTGAATGTGAATGTAAAGAACTACAATCACAAGGGTTTCTTAAACCTCGGTGTACCAAAGTGTCTAAATTCCACAGCCAGATCAGCACTGAACTCCAGTGAACTTATGATTATAAAAAAGCTACACTCAGAGTCACACACCATCAAGCTTTACTCAACTGTACGTAAACGACTTCAAATCAGATGCCTTTACGGTGAAGCACAGATAAAATAAACATCTACTGATTGTTTTGTCCCTTCAGCGCTCGTAATGAGGAATCTGATTAACCGTAAGCCAATATCTGAATTCATGTGTACTGTAATAATCCTGTGGCACCAGTGAGTGATAAACTAAAGTCAAACAAAAGCCTCTTTCCATCTCACTACAACTCCAGGCTGCTAATTTAGCTTTGAGGATTATCAGAAGAAAAAATTCATCGCTCACAAGTTGTTTGTTCATAGCTCTGGAGACTCTCAGTTAGCTTTGCTTTGAGTGTCAACTTTTTCTCCAAAGTTTCTCCGATAATTGTTCTCTGGGAGGAATAAACATGGACACCCTTGAAACAATTATTGACAGTAAAATTACAGAGCTGTATAATAACTGGATAGTGAAGCTCCGATCATCTTTACTGAAAGAATGGTGTGAAAAGAGTTTGTGTTTATTCTGAAACTTTGATTTTGTTTATTTAGTTTGTCTTATTACTGAGATCTCTTCTTGAGGTTACTGGAATCTTTATCTAGAAATGCATTTCATTTGCGCTTCACTTAATCTCGTTGTAGTCTTGGAGATACAGTTGAGATGTTAAAGAGATCTTATTCGTGAGGTAGCGACGCCCCAGAGTTATAGCTCAGTTCACTAAATGCAGAAATATTTATAGAAACGAGAACAGATGAAATATTCAGAAGCTATTAAACAGAAGCATTTATCAGGATATATCATAAATCAGTAATCAGTAGATATCAAGGTGTTATGTCCTATGAGTGATTTAAGTGTAAACACATGGCTGTTTGCCTACAACACGTCCATTCAGAAAAGTAGGACTGACTGAAGGCACATGTAAATGTTCCAGGTGTGTTCAGGGATAAACAATCAAACAATGCCCTGATGCTTTGACTGTATTCCAAACAGAAAACTTCAGGGCAGCGCTGAGGGAACGTTGTCAAACATTAATGTTGCCAGTGTTTCTCTCTGATTTATCTCGCTGAGATCAGGCCACCATTTATCTACTTTAGATCAGGGCAAGTGGCCTAATGTTTAACCAGAAGCCAGTTTTTCCTAAGGGAGTGTTACAGGCAAGACAACATCAGTGATCCGCCCATTGCTTCTCTGACATCATTGTCTTTTGTTTTAGCGTCAAATTCACCTCAAGGGATTTTAGAGCGCGGGTCAATAGAGCGTTATCTAACATCAGTGACCAACACTTAAGTTTAGACTCAAAATACTGGAAATATGTCATACCACCACAGTTGAAAATGTCAGTGTGACACCATTGCTCAAGAGGTTTTAAGAGATCTCAGTTATGTCTTATTTAAGGAACAATTTTGTCTAAAACACCTTTTAACAAATAAAATACACATAAGACAGATAAAGTGCAGTATGAGTGTATACAAGTTATAAAACTAACATGTCTTGGAGTTTGTTTTGAGATCTTTTGCTGATGTTAATGGAAGCTTTTTCTTGATAAAAGTGTCTTACTTTTTACTTACTTTTAAACGTTAATTCATTACATTAATGCACAAGCAATTTAATTAAAGAAATTTTTGACATCTATGCTTATTGAATAGCATTGGTTGGAGTTTACTTATTAATTAAGACTTTAACTTTTTGACATTATTTTTCACTTAGCTAAAGTAATAAACAAGGTTTATCCCATGGCTCCCTTGTGAATAAATGAATGAGTGAGGCAATGTGATAAATGCTGTAATGTATCTACAGTATGAATGCTGACACAGATGTGGAATTACCATAGTAAACCATTCACTGCACGTGTCTTGTTTCTGCAACATGAATAATTTTCTAGCGCTACCTTTATACTGGCGTGTCAGCCAGAGTCCAGGTGATAAACTGTGTGTGTGAGTGTGTGGTGTGTGTGTGTGAGTGTGTGGTGTGTGTGTGTGTGTGTGGTGGGTGTGAGAAGGGGACAACCTTTGTGAGCCCAGGCAAGTACAGTACATCAAAACCAAATATGCTGGTCAACATGAAGGGACACTTCTGCTTCTTGGCAGAAGAACACAAGGATGGATGAGACTGAGGCTTGATTACAGTAGGTGATTGTTTTGTGTGTATTATATACTGGTTTTGTTACTGGTTTTTACTGGTTTGATGTGAAGGTGTAAAACTTTTCTCTCAGGAGGAGAGAGTTTTTTGGAGTGATGTCACTTGTTGTAATAAAATGGTTTAGGGTGTTTTTAGCTTTGCTGTTATGAGGCCAGGCTTTGCTTTTTCATTGCAGGGTTGTGAATAAAACAGTTATGTGCAACTGTCAGAACCATTTGCACTGTAAAGGTGAGAACAGCAGGAAGATGAACCTCTGCAGGATCAATAAAGACAAAGACTCGGAGGGATTCCAGCGTTTTCTGCAGCATTTACATGGAAAAATGCATCACTCTATTATAGCTCTTGAGAGGCATTGGGTTTCTCAGTTATGTTTCATTAAAGTATCTGAAGTAAATGTTTCTAAACATTCGTTTATGAGACCTTTGAAGAAACAGTTGAGACACTAGCAGTGTGTGACATAAATTTTTGTGACCTGCATAGCTCAGATAATTTGGTCCTGGAAAAACTTGATGAGAAATGTTTGAGTCACAAATGAGAAATGTTGAAATACAATATTGGCAGTGTGAGACATTGTGGAGATCTTCTTTAGAAATTAGAAACACTTGTAAGAAAATTAGGGTAAAAGTGTGCTTTAAATAGGCTTTAATTCCATTGCTGTATAATAGAAACAAGATCCATTAATGTGAACCTAATCCAGTGAAGATCAATGGCCTTTTCTACAGTATATTGTGTTGCAGTCTCACGCTAGTTTTCCTGCGTACATTCCAGTTCAGTAGCGCTGCTGAGGGACTGAGTGTAACAACCTGTTTACTGCAAAGAGTTTCTGCCTGGAGTAAATGAGAAGACCTGCGTCATATGTTGTGAAGGCCGAAAATCTGATTAACCTACTTTAAGGGAAAAAGTGAGATATTTGGGACTTGGTGAGACCCAAGAAAGGTGCGCAGAAAATTCAGCAGTTGATCCAGCCAGTAAGCTGGTGTGTTTTTCACTCAAGTTAGCAGCTGAATGGGGCAACGCATTATAAAGTGATTTTAATAGCATAAGCAGTCAGGAGCATTGTGACAAATAATCAATGTAGTAGATTATTTTACTGCTTAGTGGTTAAATCTTACAGAACTTGTCAGGAACATGTTCAGGCCATATTGCACCCCAAAAGTAAGAAACAGGAAGTTGCATTTGAGTCGTCTTCAGTGTTCTGGTTAGTATTTTTACTGTAATTTATGTGGTAAAGGAAGAAAAATGTGGAATCAGTTTTTAGTGTAATTTGGGGGAAAATGGGGTTAATTGTTGTTAAAAATGTTTTTAAAAAGACACATAATACATAATTTCTTTAATGTTGGGTGATACGTGATCTGTTTTTGTGACTTCCCGTTAAGTATTGTAATTAAATGTGACATAATTGACAGCTTTTTATATTGTTTCTGTTCACGTGATGTTGTTAAAGTTAAGGGATGAACATAAAAGAGAGAGTGGCAGAAAGAAAGACAAAATTGATGCTTTATTTTTCTATTGTCATGTAATCCAAAAACCAATGCTTTATGTAAAGCTTCTATGAACAGATTCACAGTTGCTATGGAGATTTAGATAAATTCCTCAGGAACAGCAAAAATGGCTCTTTTCTGCCAATGGGAAGCGGGTGGGAATCTATTTTTTGCTGTTTGTTACATGTGCTTTATTTTGGAGAGATGCTTTTGGATTGTTAACAGAAAGCGTTTTCATGCTGTTGATGTACTGAGAACAGCAGTGCAGTGAAAGGCAATAGAGAGCAATTAGAAAATAAAACAACATTATTTTGAATAATAATTTATAGATTTATGTTGGAATGCTTTTCCCACCTTTTATGTAATCATTTCCGCTGTGGTTGTAAATGGTCGGTCGGTTTCCTGCAGTCTCTGTAAAAGTTACAGATTGTGAAAGTTCCCATAGTTCAGTCCCGGTTTGTCCGTGGAACATTTCCTTTCTTAATTAAGGCAAACTTTTGTTTTTTACTTGCCACTTTGCAGACCTTTGGGTGTGATGTGAATATCAAGTGGCTTTTGAGTTGAGACCCTGAAAAGACCCTGAGAACTTAGACTCGTGTTTAATGAAGCTCAAATCAGTGGTTTTCAAACTGGTCTGGATGACAGAAAAACTCAAACAACAGAAACAGTAAACTGACAGAATGCTGGGAAATGAGCACTTTAGTACCTGTAGAGTTAGTGGAGATGAGTAGTCGGTGAGGGTAATGGTTAACACTGGAAAACAGGATTGAAACAAGAGCTTAGTGGAACATTGAGAACCATCAGAGATGTTATATTTAAGATGCATGCACATGCATATGTAAACAATCATTTGCTTTCTTTCTGTCTCTCTCTGTCTCTCTCTGTCTCTCTCTCTCTCTCTCTTTTAAAATTAAACTTTTACTGTGCTTATGGTAGCGAATTTGTCTGTTTTGAGAAGGTTGAATGTTAGTTCTTAAACACAGCACTTTGTGTTTCTGCTGTCTGCTGGATTCTTGCATTTCCCCCAGGAAACCTTTAATTTCACTGTCCCTGCTTGCCATGGACACAGACATCATATATTAACATCAGACATGTTGTTCTTGTGATTTTATTAGTTTGGTGCATCATGTGATACGCATTGAAGTATCAAGAGTGCTGCACTTAACTATGTCCGCAATAAAACAATTGCAAAGTGCTGTGAACCAAATGACCTTAATGTTACATAGTGTTGCCTGGCCGGATTCCCATTGTCTGCACTTTAACTGCGATTGCATTTGATTAGCTCGGACAATTGCATGCACAGGATATAATTGCATGTAAGGAATGTTTGCACAAGAGCTGCTCCTGTAGGTGGGGCAAACATTGATCATTCAACATCTGAATTTGGGTTTAGTTTTGGGTTTATTTTGGGCAAGTTATATAATTTGAGAAACATCCTTTTTAGTTTTATTTGCTACCATAATGTTCCCAGAATGTTGAAAAATGTTTTCAGATGTTTTGTTTATTGTAACCTGAAATATCTTACACACAGATTCTCCTAATGGTTTCTATAGTTGTTATTTTAAGTTATATTTTTACATTCATAGACTAATGAACACTCCAGGAATTAAATATTGTTGGCTAATATTCCAAATATTGCATTGGGTTTACTAGGAGATTTCATTGGTTAGGGATTGATATTATCTCTGAAAAACAACTTAAATTAACATGTTGGTCCAGTTAAGCTTGTTAGGATGCTTGAGGGTTTACTGGTAAATGTCCTGATGGAATGTCTTTTGGTGACCAGTTATGCTGGTATTTCAGCAGGGGGTTTAGACCACAATAGCAAAGTAGTTATCTGTCATCAATTAGTGATGTCTGATGCAACTTAAAGTGTGGAATTTAAGAGCAAACTCTCTTGATGATTTGTTGTCCTGTTTTCCAGGCTGTGTATTATGTACAGTGGCTGATTCCTGAGATGGCCGTGTGGGTCCAGCAGGCCCGATCCATCCCCCTGCAGTGCTTTCTCCACCTTCTTCAGGTCCAGTGGCCCACCCTGAGTGTCTGATCTTGCCCGGTTCTTCTAACACCCATCCTGGGCTTCCCTCTCATCGGCCCACCTGGCTTCACCCCGGGCCCACCATGGGAGGATGCCTCTCGAAACCCAAACCAGGTGACAAACAAACACACATCATTTATTTAAAGTGATAGTTCACCCACATGAAAATGATTACATTGAAAACCGAGGCCATGCATGATGTATATTTACGTTATTCTCATGTTCTATGACAAAAATAACTTCTAGTGTTTTAGATCGTTTTTGAGCTGTCTCTTTAAATCTTGCAATAATTGGGACTTCCACCTATATATAGGTCAGTTAACATAGACCCTGGCTGCTGTTGTGACGTGGCTTTTCTTTAGTGCAGGAAGAATTTTAATGCTCTTAATTGCTCTGTGTGTTCAAGAGGATTAGATGGAAGAATATGAGTTGGGTTACAAATGTTTCACAATGTATCGCTTTTTCTCCTATGATGGCTAGACGAGGGAGGGGTAGCAGAACGACTTTCATCTGTCAAAAGACTCGGTTGTGAAAGTGTTAGTGTAGGTGTTGCGTTTTGAGGGGCACAACGCCACAAAATCTTGTCAAACCTAGAAAGAAGTCAGTTGGACAAAGTGCTTATATGAGGAGAAATGTGTGAAGTAATTTCTCAGAACATCAGTCAGATTAAAGCGTTATGTGTGGTGGGGGGGCGGGTCATTTTCAGGAAATTGAAAACTAAAAGTGGGTGGAGTCAAGGAGTGACATAGTTCTGGGTGAAATGAACATAAATTTAAAAAGCTTAAGTGCTATGCTGGTTGAAAGTCTGTTAACATCCTGATATCACTAACTAAAGTGGACTATATATTAAAGCTATGTTGCTATTGCTAGCCTCTTTGAAACTGTGTGCTCTACCTATAAGTTTCATTTAGTTTGTCATTTTTGCATATATTATTATTGTGTCCAGTACATGAGAGCACGAGACCTTAAATGTCTTTCTGTAAAACCCTGAGATGATTATAATATGAACTATCAGCTTGTATTAATAAAGGCATCTGTCATTTTCCCGGTTTTGCCTGTATAAACAAGGTCCTTCTGGCGATTCTGTGATGGAGTTTTCTGTCCTCCGCTGGCTCCGTCATCTTGCGTGATTTTCCATTGATTTTAATTAAGCTTCACTCAGCAGGTGAGAATTCCTGTGTGATTAAGGCATTAGAAGCAGGTCCTCTCAGCACATTCTTCTGGCCGGAGAAGGAGAGTACCAGTCTGTGGTCGAAGCACAAATACTTTCTGACTGGAGGTCCAAACGTTAAAGATGTGCGGTTCAGCTTCTGTTGTTTTCCTCAAAACTGTCTAATTATCCCAAAGACCTGCAGAGTTTTTTTGTTCTGTCACCTTAAAAAAATCATTCACTTCATTCAAAAATACAACTTCTGTCATAATTGTCTTACTTTTATCCAAACCTGTATCCCAACTAACCGGGAACGTTTTCAGAACATTCAAAAAATAAATAAAAGTTTTGTCAGAGTTATCAAAAGTAGAATTAGTAGAATTTTTAACGCTATGTATCATATATCCAATAGGAAGTTAGTGGAACATTTTAAAAACGTTATTTAGAATTAAAAAATTAAGAATTAAAAAAAAGAAAAGAATTAAAAACGTGAAGCAGTGATGTTAATATCTATTAAATGGGATGCTTTGAATGTTCAAAGCATGTGAATGTAGAACTTTCAAAATAACAGTTTGTTTTTAACTTATTGTAAACATTAGAGAACCGTTCTTAAAACGTCTTCCTTCAGTTTGTTTTCTGTTGTCTAAGAGCTTGTGTTGCGTTTTATTTACTCATGTGACTTTTTTGCAGTAGAGGTCAAAGTTGAGCTCTCTCTTCTGGAGAAAGAGAAGGAAGTGGACCTGATGTCTCCTAATGGGAAGGCCAGTCCGTTTTCAGAATGCAGACCCAACGGATCTCTGGGACACTGTTCTGATGAGGACAGCGTGACCCTGCGACCACAGCGAAAACATCGAGATTACATAGAGGCATCAGTCTGTCACGTCAGAGACCTCGAGAACGGACAGTAGGTCTTTCTTCAGCTTGTGTGTTTCTGTTGTGTATGTCTACAAGGCATATTTGTATATTATAAGAAGGAGGATTAAAGTGATTAAAGCTGATCTGATGTGTTGCATTGGTACAGAATGCGTGAGGTTGATTTGGGAACAGGCCGAGCCCTTGTTATAAAGGAACATGGAGAATTCTTTGCCATGGGACACAAGTGCCCACATTATGGGGCTCCACTGGTTAAAGGTGAGGCAAAGTTTGGGGCGGAGTCTCGTTTAAAATAGCACAGCTGTCAGTCAATGTCAGGGATTAACATAAAAAGATCATTCTTTGAAAAATACTGTACCTCTACCTGTTGTCCAGGTGTGCTGTCAAAAGGGCGTGTGAGGTGTCCATGGCATGGGGCGTGTTTTAACATTGCCACAGGAGATATTGAGGACTTTCCTGGGCTAGACAGCCTGCCCATCTTCCAGGTGACATATTTATTCTTTGTCTGTGCCAGTGTGGTCGATTATTGAAGATTTAAGATAATTTAGGAGCTCAACTGAAACCCAATTGTAGCATTTTTGGGTAAAGTGTTTCTTAAAGGTGTGATCTATAGCTGTTGACTCTCTATCGCCATCTGTGTTTGAAACATAAAACTGCAAGTTACAACACACAGAAGTCAACACCTGTGAAAAAAAGCAAACCTACAGCTCAATTTATAAAACATTATTATAAACTTAACATTGTAAATATTGGTGCTGTTTGACTGTATCAAACACTGATTT